>JALMQS010000099.1:30858561-31056605 GCA_024734495.1 Forficula auricularia
TCTGAGGGATAGCCACTATTAAAAGGATAAAGTCTACAGAGTTTCAATTATTTTGAATCATTACTTTGGCCGGAATAAAAAATTGATCGTTCAATACCAAAAACCTCATGTTATTTAGATGGGAAACTTATATTCGCTGTGGCCCACAGGTTAAAATTGAGATAGAGACTTGAAACTTGGGGGATATTGTTTTTTATTTATTACGAACCATATGAGCCTCTGTCCGTGTAAAAATTCCATACCCAAAATAAGGAGCACCCTAATGTACCTATAAGTAAAAATTTAGATGATTATCGCCATGGGCCAATGAGGAAACTTTGCATCATTGTATCGAGAGTATAATAATAATAAATAGTCGTTTATAGAATAGTTATAAGGCAGAGGGTGAATTCTAATTGGACATGTTTTATTCTATTCGGAAAGTGAGCTAAGGGGAATGAGAGGAGAGCTGGTTGAGCTCAAATAACGCCAGGGGCCCGAAATGACCAGGTCTCATTCACAAATGAGGCATGAGGATATTTCGACAATCAAAAATAAATTGATAAAATCGTAAATATATATTCTATATGTAGATATAAATATAAATTTTATTTTATTTTTGTTTTTCATGTCTAGTGAATCAATTCATCAATCAAATCAAATCAAAGTTCAATTAATAATAAAAATCAAGCCGATGAAGCGTGATTGGTTTCATTTTTTTTTGTTTATAAGGGAGATATAGAAGAATGGAGCAATTATATTTTTATAAAATATATGTGCTACAGTGATATTTAGAGATACGTGAGTAGTTAATTTTATAATAAATATAGATATATAACAAAACAAATAATAAAAAAATAAATAAATAACGTGGAAACATTTTATTGGAAATCAAATCAATTAGATTTGCCACATTTATTGAATGACAAATGGTTCTAATTAACTTTTCTATTGGTGAAATTGGATTGGATGTGAAGAAATTTCAAAGAATTAAAGCACCACGAATCGGCAAATATTCGTTCTTAAATCAATATAGTAGCCGCTGATGGTCCTGGGTTAATTGAATACGACCTTAATTAAGCTGATAGTAAAAAGTTAGTGAAGTTATCCGTATAGATAGTATAAAGAGTTTTTTAATTAATTCTGGCTTTCTAAGAATGTGAATTTGTATGACGATTTTATTTTATTTTGATTTACTTTACTTTATGTTGTTTTACTTTTTATTTTGTCTTTGTTCTTTTATATCTTTAATTTAAAGTAATTTATTAAATTTATGTTTTTGAATTTCTCTGTTAATTTATCTTAAAATTTAACCCTCGACTCAAGATTAATCTTACAGAGGGTTAAATTTTATTATATATGTAAACTGTGCATGTAAACTGAGCCAAATATATGTAAACTGTGTATGTAAACTGAGCCAAGATAAGAAAGTGAAATTTTATAAAATAATTGAGAAATCCAAATCGCCAATATTTCTAAAGTAACCTGAATTTTTTGAGATATTATATTTTATTTTCAATTTTTGGAGGTTTAGGTATCCATATAATAAAAGTTATATAATTTCATAAGTGGGGCTCAGTAGCATAATATAGGGTGGTCCAGAAAGAAATTCATTTTTGAAAATAGAAAGAAAACAAAACTATTATACCATATTTAAAGCTAATAAGTAAAAATATATTTTTACTTATTATCTATTAAAATGTTTCACCTAGAACCGACACCAAATTCTTTAATGATTATATTTAAAAGCGTTTAATCTTATACAATATAAAGTTGATTAAATGTAATTTTAGTTTTTGAAAATTAAATCATCAAGATGACGTCCTTGGCTGTTGCAACACTCTTCCAAACGGACACGAAAATTTTGAAAAACTTTTAAGGGTTTCTTTTGAAATGGCTTCTATTTCTTGCTGAATATTCAGCTTCAATTGCCGCAATGTTGTCGGATATTAGCGAACACCTTGCTTTTAAGGTGTCCCCATAAAAAGAAGTCTGCTGGACTTAAATCGGGACTCCTCGGAGGCCAGGCCATGTCACCCCTCGGTGAAATCAGTCTCTGAGGAAACATATCCCCCATCACGCTCATGCTCTCAATCGAAGTTGTAAGGATCGCGAGGTTATAATCAAAATACATGGTTTCAGCAGAATAGAGCCAGGTGTCACACTTCGAATGAGAGCATACTCGTGATAAGGGATATGTTTCCTCAGAGACTGACTTCACGGAGGGGTAACATAACCTGGCCTCCGAGGAGTCCCGATTTAAGTCCAGCAGTTAATAAACTTTATATTGCATAAGATTAAACGATTTTAAATATAATAGTTTTGTTTTCTTCTATTTTCAAAAATGAATTTCTTTCTGGACCACCCTATATGTATACGGATGGACTAAATTCGAGAATTCTCTCAGCAATTTGAGTTGAGTGGTTTTTGAAATATAACAAGTGTAAAAATATTTTAAAATTATAATTTTGCTCGCTTCTATCCACCGCCATTTTCAAATGAATTATTCTACTTAATCTTTCCGAGTATCTCATACCCCTTGAGAGAAAAATAATGGAATGGGAGTAATTTCTTTGTATATTAACAGAAAGTAAAACAAGTTGTATTTTATATTTCGAATGAAGTTTATAATATGTAGCGATTCGATTGATCAACTTTTACTAATATCAAGGTAAATTCCGACCGACAGTGTATTTATTTTCTGGATGAAAAACTGTGTTATAAGTAGGGCTCGGATTTATAGGCACTAAAAATCTTTAAAATAGGCAGGCAACTAAGCACTAAAAATAACTAAAATAGGCACTTATAAAGGCATTTTAAGTAAAAATAGGCACTTAAAAAGGCATTTTAAGAACAATGAGGCACTTGAAAATAAAAGTAAAATATTGAGTAAGCGGTCTGTAAGTAATACCAAAAAATTTTCATCATTATTTTCTGCAGGCCACAGGATAAGTACCTACAGTGTACAAGTATAATATAATGCAAATTCCCATCAAAAAAAGGACAATTCATAATATTTTTAGGAGACAAGGAAATTGAAACTTAGGTAATACATACTTTGCGAATTCCTCTAGCAATTGTTGAACTTATTTTTTTTTGCTTTTCAGTCCTTCTAGCCATTAGCCAATTTAATACTATTATTAAATTATGACTTCTATGTAGGGATCAGATTTTTAGCCGGTTGCCTCAATTGTTGAACTATTTGTTGCTTCAAGTTCGGAACAAGTTATCAAATATGGTCCATTTTTCGATTTTTGGGTGTCCTAGTCGACCCTGCCGCCGCCTAGCGGCTCGATAAATACTTTTTTCGGAATATTTTCTTAATAATTCAAAAAAAACTTTTAAATTTAGAAAATGTATAGATAGTACAAAATGGAAATTGTTAATTTTAGCCAAAATAGGCACTAAAAAGACATTTATAGATGAAATAGTCACTAACACCCAGAATAAAGCAAAATAGGCATTATAGGCACTAACAAATGCCTCTTATTTTATTTGGAATTTCATAAAACGCATAGATATCATATTGGCCTAAATTTTAAGTCATAATTAAAAAAATGCAAATAGGACGAAATTCGAGCCCTAGTTATAAGTTATAAGTGATTTTCAGAGATCTCTTTTTAAGTCAACTTTACTATGTTAAAACAGTTCTCTAGAGACCGAAACAAATGCTAGTCTGCCAGTGCTGTGTGGGGTCTGGCGTTGTCATAATGCGAGACGACATTTTATTTACTGATTAATTTTTAACTACAAAAAATAAAACAATGACCACTGAGGACAACTAAAATACCCAAGTTTTAAACTTTACAAAATATTCATTATAATAGGTAATGTAAAAAATCCTTGCGTTGGAAATTGGTTTTAGATTTTGTTCAGGGAGAATGGTGTAGGTTCGAGGCGAAACATACTTAATAAAATTAAAAATTAAATTGTTATCAATGTAAGCCCCTGAATGTAGATAGTCTTGTTCATAAGGAATATTTCGTTTATATTTGTGAAACCTACCTTGTAATTTATATTTTTTAAATTTTAATTTGTTTTCGATTGTGTGAGGGCCGAGGGGTGAACCGCAATTGGAATTAGGTTACACCGTCTTTGGAATTATTTGGAATTACTTTGAAATTCATTAGATAATCTATTGTCATCTATTGTCTTCTACTTGGAAATGAAAGGGGAAGTGGAAGTAGGTGTACACGATTTTAGGTCGCGGTTCAACCCTCGGTGAGAGCCAATTGTCCAGTGGATACATTAAAGCTCGGTGAAGTCGACAAATATAAAAAGATACTTAGGAGAAGCCGAAGAATTTCGGTATTCGAAAGTATAATAGAATTAATTTGTTAAAACTTACATCGTTGAAAATTATGACTTATGAGTTTAGGGAGTATTTTACTTATATTATATTGCTCTGTCTGTACCTACATATATTGTAGAGTGTATTGTATCAAATAACTTGTATCTCCTGTTGTACTTATATTATTTATATTGCTTAGTGTGTACGTAATACGTTCACAAATTTTAAAATGGCGGCAGTTTTAATTTTACAATCCTTTATATCTCAGCAATCGTCAATTTAATCAAAATATGTTTTATTTGATAAAATGTTGGACATTTTATTGTGAACAAAATGACACTTTATTTTTAAAAATCGGTTGAAAAACAACGGAGATATGATAATATTTATATTTTCATTGACATGGTTAGTCATTATTAAGCGGAAGAAATGAAATTGACAGAAAATTATGACATTAATTTTTCATACATAACTCTGTTGTTTTTAATAGATTTCTAAAAATAAGGTCTCATTTTGTTCACTATAAAAGGCTTAACATTTTAGAAAATAAGATATAATTTAATAAAAGTAAGGATTATTGTGATATATAGGAATGTAAAATTGATAAAGTCAAAATTTTGAAATTTGTTAATTTATATACACTGTAAATGTATAATTTATTAGAGAAACATGTTTATTAAATAAATATTAATATGAAGGAGACAATAAAATGTATTTCGCTGGAATTATAAATAAAATTTATAATTCCAGCTGAAGACATTTTAAGTCATTTTATTGTCTCCTTCAATATATAAAAATTCTGCTACCCTCAGCAAAAAAATTTCAATTAAAGTATTAATATGATTTCTTTATCATTTTTTAACCTATGTCTATGTTTTTAAATTTAGAATCACTAGAAAGCAACATTTTAAAAGTGAAGATTTAAATATTTGAGTCAAGTATTTATCGTGATACATAATTATGTCATAGGCGTATCTAACAGGGTAGCCAGATTGCTAATTTTGGCACTCAGGTTGGGTTTCCAACAACCCTTCTGACATATAATTAAATCCCATCCATTCCATCTTGGATCTAATAGATGACAAGCTCTTGTGATTTTCTTAGATTCGTAATGGGAGTATTAATAGAGTCCTATTTTTACGGAACCCTAAAAAATGATGATATATTTTGATACCCTTCAATTTATAAGACATTTTTTTTCCTGTGAAAAAAATGTACATATTGAATAGGGAAATGTAATAGATGGGGTGTATATGCTTAGATATTGGTTTTTTTGAGGTTTTAACTTCCGTTGTGACATACCACCCCTCAAGCCTCCCCCTAACAACCCACCCTAACTATCGAGTCGAAACGACCGACAAGACATGGAGGGAGTGAAATTGAACCTAGTATAACAACTTATAATTATATTTTAACGAAGATTTATGAACTCGATAAATGCTCTTTGTTTGGCGACAAAAAAAACGTTCACCCTGCGGGAGAGCAACAGCAACAAGAACAAGAACATGGAGTGTGGTGTTGATTCCGATCAGAGAAACTCAATTGGTGGTAATTAAGGGGAATAGGAACTGGTCAAGATAATGCCACGCGATCAGAGAAATCCACACAACAGCTTTTATTAAAATTTAACTCTTTTATTTAACGGCCATCAAATAATAATTTGAAACTTTAGTTGTAATGGTCGCAATTAAATAAATTCTTTTTCCTACTATCATAATAATCACATAAGGTTCAATTAAATTTTCTTTTTTTTTAAATTTTCAAAGTAGATAATAAATATTTTCAAAATAAATGTTTGAACGTTTAGAATAAATATAATTCGTTATTAAAACAAATTCAAGATTTAATTAAAAAGATTTTGTTTTGCCGAGAGTAGCAGAGTTGGTGATTCATAAAGTGAAATTAATGAGGTTGACCTATGCTTGATGCAAATATACAGAATATAAATATGTATTGATATATATAATTTATTTGTTTGAGACTATAAATTTCGAAGATAATACCTTCATCGTTCGTCTTTTAATTGTTATCTGTTACTTCTTAAGAGGTCAACAATTACCCGATTGGATAAAGAAACATTCGTTGGTTGTTATAGCAGTTAGTCGATTGTGTAACTAGCTTGCTATAACAACAAAACGAATTTTTCTATATCCAATCGAGTAATTATTGACCTCATAGAGAAATAACAGATAACAATTAAAAAGACGAATGATGAAGGTCATACCTTCGAAACTAATAGTCTGAAACAAATAAATTATATACCTATACATATTTATATTCTGTATATATGTATATGTATAATAAGATGGTCCTTATTTTGGATATTTTCAAATTTTTACGCTGACATGAGCTCATATGGTTCGAAATAAATAAAAAAAAATATCCCCCAAGTTTCATGTGACTATCACAATTATAACCTGTGCCCCCAGCGATGTAAGTTTCCCATCTAAATAACATGGGGTTTTTGGCATTAAAATATCAATTATTTATTCTGGCCAAAGTAATGGTTCAAAAATTTGAAACTCTATAGACTTTATCCTAATAATACTAGCTATCCATCAAAATTTTTAAAGATTTTTTAGTTATTATAATTGTGGAGTCTATAACTTACTAACACAAAAATATAGCAGTATTTTATCTAGCTATAACTCCAAAAGTATAATAGTTAAAAATCTGTAAAAATTATGGGGGGGTACTAGTAGCTACTTATTATAAGGATAAAGTCTATTATATTATAAGGATAAAGTCTACAGAGCTTCAAATTTTTGAACCATCACTTTGGCCGGAATAAAAAATTGATCTTTCAATGGCAAAAACCCCATGTTATTTAGATGAGAAACTTACATCGCTGGGGGCACAGGTTATAATTGAGATAGAGACCTGAAACTTGGGGATATTTTTTTTATTTATTTCGAACCATATGAGTCCTTGTCCGCGTAAAAAATTCGAAAATACCCCAAATAAGGACCACCCTAATGTATAAGTTGTTTTCCATCAAGCAGAAGACAACCTCATTGATTTCTCTCTATGAATCAACAACTTCGCCACTCTCGGCAAATCAAAATCATTTTAATTTAATTCCTGATGACTCCCGTTGTTGAGTTATCGTGACAATCTTAATTCAGACACATTGAGAGAAAAAATCCGGGTTAAAAATGACTTTCATCACAATTGACATATTATTATTTATTAAACAAAATAAGCAAATAAATTTTTTTGAGTTAATTCCCTAATAGGGTTGCCAGGGAGACTGGCTTTTCCGAATAATATTGATAGTTTATAAAGGTGAATAAAAATAAAGAAGAAAAAGAATCAGATAAGAATAAAGTTAATTGGCATTTCCATTACTCTCACTGACACATTCTTTTTTTTCTCACACTAATTGAAAATAATTAACAACGTGACATATAAATAAATACTAATGAGCGAGTTTGGGCCATGTCAAAAACGATGGCTGTTCATTTGTCTCTTAATCCCCCACTCACTCACTCTCTTCCCAGGTTAGAAACAAATCTCACAAAGGGAGAAAAAAAGAAAAAAAAAGAACAAATTGGTTCCTTAAGAAGATGAAGAGGCGCTAAATATAGAGATGGGAGAGAGAGAAGAGAGAAGTACTGGAAATAGACAGAAAGTCAAAGGCCAAGCGAGGCCGCTTGTTGACATAGTTTCAAGGGGATGAAAACTAATAGAAAAGTGCAAAAATACGAGAATAATAAAAAAAATCTATTTTTAACCGACTTCAAAAAAGGAGGAGGTTCTCAACTCGACTGAATTTTTTTTGTCTATGTTACCTAATATCTTCGCCAATTGTGAACCGATTTTGATGATTTTTTTGCATTGGGTTCAGTTTAGTTTCCGATTAGTCCCGTTTATTTTTCATTGTTATTGGACCTTTTTTGCTATGTTTGTTTAGGCATAACTTCTTTGTTTATGAACCGATTTCGATGATTCTTTTTATATTGGAAAGAGGGTGCCTTAGGGGTGGTCCCATATTAATTTGGTCAAGTTCTGATGATATTATCAATGACGAATTAACGTAAATATCCAATTCTTATGAGCAAATAATCGAAATTATAATAAATAAAATCTCTTATAAAAAATCAATCTGGAAACATTCATTTAAAAGCCGCAAACGTTTCTAGAGAATTTCTATATTTTTGAATTAAATTTTATTATCATTTTCTAATTCATTCGCCCGACGCTTTCTCTTACGAGATGCATGCAAAGTATTATATTAAGTCCCTATTAATAACATCACTAAAAGAGAAAAATAAAAATAATTTTTATAAAAAAAAAATAAAACCGACTTCAAAAAATATTAAATGCAACAAATATAAAATAATAAGAACTCAAAAATAAAATAAAATGCACTAAAAGGTATAAAATAATTATCTAATTTAGTTACAACTAAACGACGAAATATTTACATGAAATCACTTTTTGAAGTCGGTGCTAAACAAACTATATAAGCGAGCGTACCCGCCAATCGTACTAAGTAAAATCCGTCGAGTTTGATTCATAAAATATATATGTTTAGCACCGACTTCAAAAAGTGATTTCATGTAAATATTTCGTCGTTTAGTTGTAACTAAATTAGATTATTATTTTATACCTTTTAGTGTATTTTATTTTATTTTTGAGTTTTATTATTTTATTTGTTGCATTTTTTTGAAGTCGGTTTTATTTTTTTTATAAAAATGATTTTTTTTGATATAGAAAACGATCTTAAAACGTTTATTCAAAATACAACGTTTCGGGAGAATTCATCCCTTTATCAGTTAAAACATCTAAATTATTAAATAAGCGTATTTATTAGAAATTGTTATACAGATAGCCCAGTAAATAGGGGGGTTTCAGCTTACATTAAGTTATATTTCATTTTCATCATATGTATTTACTTTTATCTTTTATGTGATCTGCTAGAGAATAGGGACAGAGGAATGGGGAAAAATAATTGAATAAATAATAAAAACAATTATTATTTGAACCTCCCAACTAAATACACCGTTTTTTAGTGTTTGTTTATTTTATTTAGGGTGATTTAGTTCATTAAACTTTGATTATAAAAAAAGAAATACTAAAAATCGACTTAAAATCAAAAATAGCGATTGATTCTCATCTGTTACTTGAGGAATAACCATTCTATATTGGATTTTTGACGTTTCGGTTATTATTGCTGAAGACATGGAGAAATCAACTTAAAATCAAAATAACGATAGTTATCTAATACTAGAGGAATAACCTTGTTGCATTCCATTTTTGATATTTTAAATATTAATGGCAACCTCTACTGAAAACGCGGAAGAATCGACTTAAAATCAAAAGGATTAATTTCTTTTATGATAAACAACTCAAGCTTTTTATTAAAGAGGCGATAAATGATTCTTAGCCCAGTAAATAGATGATCCAAAAAGTGGTTCAGCTTACATTAATTGCGGGAAAAAATTTCTTTTTTTAATATCGTTTGGTATGGTGTGGGTATGCCAAATCTAAGTTTGCGCCTCGAAAGTGTGGGGGGCAACTTTTGGTGGTCGAAAAACCTCGAAATTTTCTGACTTTTTCCAGCTTTTAGCTTATAACTCGAAAAGCGTTCACATTTTGTAACTAACCGTTCTATAGTAAATTAAAGAGGACAAAATTTCGCGTCCATTAAAAAAAAGAAATGCAAAATTGGTCCAGTAGTTCGATTTGTAATGGGGATCCAAAAAACAGCTCCCCGGATCACTTTTGAATACATATCCCAAAAACTCGCACTTTTTTCGATTTTTTCCCATTTTGACCATGAAGGAGCAAGTTTTCGTCAAAGACCACTCTATACATTTTTAAACTAGATTAAATTTGTTACAACTCAAACAAAGTTTGGATCCTCTATATACTGGTTTAAGAATCATTTTCCGTCTCTTTAATGAAAAGCTTGAGTTGTTTACCATAAAAGAAATTAGTCTTTTCGATTTTAAGTCGATTCTTCCACGCTTTCAGTAGAGGTTGCCATTAATAGTCAAAACATCAAAAATGGAATGCAACAAGGTTATTCCTCTAGTATTAGAAAATAATAGATTGTTATGTTTGATTTTAAGTCGATTCCTCCATGTCTTCAGCAATGGTTACCAATAATAATCGAAGAGTCAATAATCCAATATAGAATTGTTAATCCTCAAGTATTAGATGAGAATCGGTCGCTATTTTTGATTTTAAAGTCGATTCCTCCACGTCTTCAGCAATGATTACCATTAATAACTGAAACGTCCAAAATCCAATATAGATTGGTTATTTCTCAAGAAATAGATGAGAATCAATCGCTATTTTTGATTTTAAGTCGATTTCTATTAGTATTTCTTTTTTATAATCAAAGTTTAATGGACTAAATCACCCTAAATAAAAAAAACAAACACCAAAAAACGGTGTATTTAGTTGGGAGGTTCAAATAATACTTGTTTTTATTATTCATTCAATCATTTCTCCCCATTCCTTTGTTCCTATTCTCCAGCAGATCACATAAAAGATAAAAGCAAATACATATGATGAAAATGAAATCAAACTTCATTTCCGTGTTTCTAAAAAAAAGCTTCAACATTCATTTTCGATTCGATTTATTATATATCTTTTTTTTTTTTAATCTGATGGCTATATATGTTTATCGAAATGGACGAATGTTATTAAAATGCGAAATATTCAAGCCGGAAGTTGATGACTCGGCATCGATAACTTTTTCGCCATGATAAATGTTTTTGTATGGCGGAGTGATGCGTCGGCATTTGATCAGGATCAAGATGATGATCAAGCGTTTGGGCTCGTTTAAATGAGAACGAGATTGGCCAATTAGAAAGTGAGCAAGAAAATGAAACAGATTGCAGTTTGGTCATCCCTTTCCAAGATCATTCACAATAGCAATGATTTTACACTAAGTTCTTCTATATTGAAGCTAATTTAATATTAATCAATGGGTGTTTTATTTGGTTATTTAAAAAAAAAAAAGTAACAATCTGTTTAGAATATAAGCATCGAAATTTTACTTTACCATACAGGGTATGGTCAAGATATTGTAATCGTGCATGAAAAAAGTGTTTTTTCCTTCTTTTTTCGAAATATCTCAAAAACGGCTGAAACTATTTTGATTAAAAAAATTGAGCGAAACCATGGCATTTCGCTTTACAAAAAAGCTCTAATAAGTGAACATCGAAAAAATTATATTTTTCGAGATAATAATTGTTTTGTCAAAATGTCTGTTAGTTTGTCTGTTAGTCTGGTTGTCTGTCTGTTATCTGTGCGTTACTAAATTTTTGTGGACGAGCCAGCTCAAAAACTAGTTTGAATATCGAAATCAAATTTCACACGTAGTTTTGGTCCATTGAGATTAAGAGCTGATTAGATTTTGGTGCATATCGACCCAAAATTAAGGGGGGTGGAGAGGGGGGGGGGTTAAAAATTAAAAATCTAGGCCATTTGAGCAAATTCAACCAAATTTTGTATACATAATCAGTGGACCCACAGAAGTCTAAAAATGCAAAAACAAACCTCCCGAAATGGGGGGGGGGGGGTCAAAAAATGAAAATCTTGCCCATTTATCAAACTCAACCAAATTTTGTATACATAATCAGTGGGACCCCAGAAGTATAAAAATGCAAAAACTAACCCTACATGATTATAAATAATTTTAGGGCCCAGGTTGTATGGTAAAGTCAAGTGGATGTCCACATCAGAACATGTCAGCTTATTTAGTAGTAGTTTTATAAGCATGAAGATCGTGATAGAGGAATGTTAAATATAATTTAAAGAAAAAGAAACATCTACGTATGGAAAAGTAAGATATTATATTTATGGTATATAAATGGATCGAAAAAATGTTATTGATACTTATATAAATATATACAAATTTTTTATTAAAACATTTTTTGTTTCTTTTTTAAAATTCTTAAAATTCCAATGATTTAGTGTTTCATTAATTTACATAGACGTACTATATAAAGAGAGAAAAATTAGCAAAAAAATGTTACACTTTAGAGAAACGCCTTTTGTAAAGCATTTCTTCTGTAATTTTAGAAAAATCCCTGCGGCGGCCTAAGAAGAGGAAGATTTTGAAGGGACTCTACCCCCCTTTAGATTGCATCCTATCAAAAACTTTTCAAAGACAAGTTGTAGAGGTTAATTATTAGAAGTACATTTGACATAAAGGAAAAAAATTAATTTCCGACACCCTCGAAAAAATCTGAAATTAATGCAAAGGGTCTCCCCTGTGGTCTCAATCTAGGATTTTCATATAAAAATAAAATATTTATTCCAAAGATATTTTTATCTATTTTAATAGATGAGTATTGAAAGAGAATAAATTCGCTATTTGTTTTGAAATAAAGGGAAAAAATTAATTACTGTTACCCTCGAATAAATCTTAAATTAACCCCCCTGTGGTCTCAATCCTTAATATTCATTGAAAATTAAAATATTAATTTACAAGATATTTTTATCGATTTTAATAAATGAGTATTTATAGAGAATAAATTCGCTACCTACTTATTTATTTATATGAAGTGACGGTCTCAGAATTGGCGATTTTAAAATTAAAACTCAAATCAAATTTGAAACATGTTGGGAAATTCTCCCGAAACATTTGAATTTTAAGATAATTTTTATAAAAGATTTGTATTTATTTAAGTAGAAACAGCTTTATTTGAGAATTGCATGCATATAGGATAAACCTCTAATAATGTCAATAAATAATCAAGTGAATTTGACGCAATGACACTTTCTTGGAAACAGAGGGACTCCCCTGAAGGCTACGTGCCTGATTTGAAGTATAAAAAATAAAATGGGTATTTTTGTTAAATTCTAAAAATTCTCTTCTTCGAAATGTGAATGAGAGATGAAGATTTCAGAGGTAAGTGTTCTAATTATAGAGCACTCTGACTTGTACCAGACAGGCAGACAACAGACCCAACATCGAGGATTAAGCTCTACGGGTGTAAACACACACATAGACAGACAGAGGTAGCACCCTCAGCCCTAATGAAATGCAGAGGGGCATCTACACGCCCCCCTTTGTGTGGGATCAAAGGGAGAGAAACTGATAAAAAGAAACTTCCTTCAAATTCAAATATTTGCAAGCACAAGAAGAGAAATAGAAATTCAAAGCCTCAAAGCCCTCTCGGAGCTTGTTAGAAAAATTGAAGGATGCAACCAAAGCATTTATGCAGCAATATAAAAGGCGAGTGAAGGGGCCGGGCGGCCAAAAGAGCGCGCGCAAGTCGTTTCGGTTGCGTAAAAGCCAGGGGGCAAAATTATTCCATGGAAAAGAGCCAATTCAATTAGCTATATATCAATCGGGAATTTAAGAAAATAACTATTAAATTAAAAAACAAGTCAAATAAATGAAATAGTCGATAAATACATAATAATTTGAAGGGTGTAATTTTATAAAAAGTTAATATTTAATGAAAATAAATAATTAGAATATTTTTTTACGATGAATTTATGGCTGTTTTTGTTTGTTTTAAAATTAAATCATCAGACAGTCGTTTAAATATTTATTGTATATTTCGTAGGCAAGCAGTTTTTTGACAGATATTTCATTTCATAAAATTCATTTATCCTTAAAAACATATCCAATTGAATCTCTTTTTAATCGACTTTGAAAAAAAGGAGGTTATCAATTCAACGGAATGTCTGTTTATATATATATATATATATATATATATATATATATATATATATAAAGCAATTTGAACCGCGAAAGTTAAATAATGTAATGAATAATTTCTTATGTTAATTCTACATTTAGAAAATTATTTTATTATTTGAAAAGGAAAAAATGAATTGATCACCCAACAGGATTCGAACCTGTGTCCCTCTCCTATAGCCGAAGAGCGTCTTTACCAACTAGGCCACGGGTGATCCTGCCAGGTAAGCTCTTTAGCTTTAGATCGAATGTCATTTTTCCTTTTCGCGGTTTTTTCTATTTTAAGTATAGTTACTTTTGTTTTAGACAAATTAACTTTTTAAACGTTAGTTTTAATTTTTTTTTAAAGCAATTTGAACGGCGAATTATTTATATATTATTTAACTTTCGCGGTTCAAATTGCTTTACGAAAAAATTAAAACTAAAGTTTAAAAAGTTAATTTATCATTTTATAATTTGTTCTTAATATTTAGATTCAAATTATTGTTTCTTTCTTTTTCCTCTAATATTTGTTTATTTATTTAGTATATAAGGCTCTGAGGACTTATAGAATTCGTTTAAAGAAAAAAAAACATTTAATGATAGATAAAATAAAAAAATCAACGATGGCGATTTTTTTTTATTTGATAAATTGTTTTTTAATTAAATTTTTTAAAAAAATCAAGAAAGAGTGAGCGCAAGAAGGGGGGGGGGGGAGTTTGCGCTTTCAAGGTAAACCAGTTTTTTCTGAATAAATAAATAAATGAAAAAAAAGTTTGACTTTAGGCACATAACTAATCTATTTGAGTGATTTATGTGGATATAGCTCAATGATTAAAAAAAATCGAATTCTTCAACAAAAGCATAATTCAAAAACGTTTTTTTTAAATATTCCAAGCAATTTGATTTAAAAATAATCAACATGATTTCCAAAAGATAGAAATAGAAAAAAGAAAGAAAGAAAAAAGACATGAAGAGAAAGAATTATCGTCTTGGTTATTTTTTCTGGATTATTTCAGAAACCATTGCAAAAGATAAAATAAATAAGGGTTTTTTTTTTTGTAATTCCTTTTAAAATTTATAACGTTCGATATATTTATAAGAATGTGTAGGAATCTAGAACCGGGTAAGATGCTGTGGGTATATCACAAATATAAAAAACCTGAAATGTACCTGGTTATTTGGGATGAAAGATTTTTTGAGTTACCTATATGGAAAAATTGTTTTAAATTTTCCACTTTATTTGCAAAGTTTCGGCTTCGAACTGTGAAGCTGATTTTAAGCGATTATTACCAAAACCTCATCACTAAAATCAAATACCAATTATTGAAAAAAAGGGCCAAATTTTTTTTTTAATATGAAACACCAATCATAGCCTCAATCAAAGCCACTCTGTTGTCACACTAATGAAGTGTATAAGTCAAACATTTGATAGATTAAAAAAAATTTGACAAGCGAAAAATAACTGGTCTAAAAAAAGAAACATTCATTTCTTATAATTATGTAATCTTGTTATATTCTTCAATCAGTAAATCAGTATCTAATTTCAAAATTAAGAAAAAAAATGATCCCAAATGTTATCCTAAACTTTGAAATACGTATATACAGGGTGGGCCATAAAGATCTAGCACATTTTGAAGAGGTATAAAAAAATGAAAAAATTTAACTAGAATAAAACTGAATATATTTTTGAAAAAGAACATAAAATACTTTTTTTTAATGTGTTTTAAACATTATCAGACAAAAAAAGGGGGGGGGGGAAAGTATGAAAATCTAGCCCTTTCGACCAAACTCAACCCAAAGTCAAGAAATGCCAAAAGTAACCACCCAAAATGGGGGGAATGATCAAAAATTAAAATTCTAGCCCTTTTAATCAAACTCAACCAAATTTTGTATACATATTCTCTGGAACCCCAGAAGGCTAGAAATGCAAAAACTGACCAAATTTTGTACACATAGTTTGGTCGAAAGGGCTAGAATTGTTTGTGCATTTCTAGCATTCTGGGGGTCCATAGAATATGTATACAAAATTTGATTCAGTTTGGTCGAATGGGCTAGAATTATCATCTTTGACCCCCCCCCTTTTTTCATCTGATATAATGTTTAAAACGGATTAAAAAAAAATATTTTATGTTCTTTTCAAAAATATTCAGTTTTTTCTAGTTAATTTTTTTCATTTTTTATACCTCTTGAAAATGTGTAGATCTTTATGCCTCACCCTGTAAATACAAGTTTTTATGATAACATTAATTTTTTTTCTTCTATGATCTTGAAAAAGCTTCAAAACTTTTTTAAATTCAACAAATCTCGATAAATTTTATATTTTATATCAAAACATCCATTTCATATTTGTAATCTATTTAAATTACCTATTCACTTAATCAGTATTATGTTTTATTATATTACGAAGGAGTTTTCTAAAACATGCACATTTTAACCTCAGATTGAAAGATTTTATTAAAAAAAAACAATAAAAATAATAATAATTCCAAATGTAATCCTGAATTTCGAAATATAAATACAAATACTAATTTTCTTCATTACATTGATTTTTTTCTTATATGATCATTGAAAAAACTTCAAATTAAAAAGATCTATAGCTTGTCGTCTTATAAAGTCACCTTGAAAAATAATTATTATAACGAAACATCCATTTAAAAACAATTTATTTAATATCGAGATTTTTTGAGAGAGAGTTTTGAATATTACAATAATTGATCATTTAAAAAAAATTCTGTCAATTTTGAGTGCTGATAAATTAAACTGAAACTTGTTTTTTCCCTAAAGAGCTATAATCTTGTTTTTTATCAAATAAATAATAATAAAAGATGACATCAAAATATATTCCACTTTAGTACTAGAAATGAAATAAAATAAAAATCATATATATATATTTTTTTATTACTTAAGAAAGAGAGAAAATATTAATAAACAACCCCCTTTAGCGTTTTATGATCAACATTTATCCCATATTTTAATTAAGTCAACTATACTAAAAATAATAATAATAAAAACGAGAGTAATAAAATGATCGGAATGGTTTTTTCTCTGAGAAGAAAGAGCCCTTTCGTTTCGTTTCATTTCCTTAGCTCATCGTCGTAGGGTCATTTGTCCGGGCAGGCCGCCCGGCCGCCTTCTCAAAACCTCAAAAACCTCCCTGAAATCCTAGATATGGTCGCTGAATGAGAAAGAGAATAAACGTCATCTCTGTAATCATGCAGAAAACCCGATCTAGCACAAAGCTCTCTGTCTTCTGGGGGGGGGGCACAATTGCATTTAGAAACAAACCATTTTACTTGTGCACAAGTTTGAGGAAAGAGAAGCAAAATTAGAGGGCAATTTATCACAAGTGATTCTGACAGGTTTAAACAAACAACAACAAAGAAATACAAAGGAATTATAATTTAGTATTATAATGATCACCAAGTTCCATTACATTCAAAATTATCCCTCACTGGTAGAGGGAAAAGAAAATCTTACCATTACTCTTTATTAATTATTTTACTGCAACTTATTTATTTAATATGAACATTTGAGTGTTTTATCTTTTTGAAAAAGTGGATGGAAAATTTTTTTCAAAAAAAGAACAACTTCCGGGTTTCATACCTGTATTTTAATTATATGAGAATTTATTTATTTAAGGACAATTTTATCAAAGAACTTTCTGACATATAATATATAAACGGTGATTCATCGGTCTGTCCTCTCATTATAACTCTTTTATTTTAAGTCAGAGAGAAAAAAACTCTTCAAATATAATTTATATAATATATTATTATCTATCTACGTACCATATGCATTTGTATAGAGGGTGCTCCGTTTAAGCGCAACAATATGTAACTTTATATTTCTTAATGGAACACCCTATATATATTTATTTATTTTTATAGTAAATTAGATTCCCTTTAAAAAAGTATTAAGTAATAAGGAGTCTAAAATTATAAATTAAGAAGTTATTTAACTTTATTTGTTCTATAGTTTTAAAAATATCATTCAACGAATAAAGGTAAATAACTTCTTAATTTATAATTTTAGACCCCTTATTACTTAATACTTTTTTAAAGGGAATCTAATTTACTATTAAAATAAATAAATATGTATAGGGTGTTCCATTAAGAAATATAAAGTTATATATTGTTGCGCTTAAACGGAGCACCCACTATACAAATGCATATGGGACATTAAAGTAAAAAAAACTAAAAATAACTCATTTCGAAATTAAAATTATGTAGAAATGAAAGAAAAGAAATATCATAACCGCGGATCTGAAGTCAATTATTCATCATAAAGTTTCAATTAATGTGAAATTCTTTTGTAAATATTTATCATCACTTTCTGCAAAAGATCTAACTAATAAATCACATTTTTTATCTGAGTTTCATGAAGATATTCAGAAACGTTTTAATTTTTGAAATTTACAATTGACTTGAATGAAAAACAAAAGGTAGTATGAAATAGAAAATACTTTTTGATTTAGATAAATAATATCATGTATGAGAGGAGATTTTTAGGTAATGCTTAAATTACATTTTTTAGAGTTTAAGTAAAATTTTAATTTATTAATTTCTAAATTTGAGTGTCTTATCAGGGCAAAGTTACGTGAATGAAAGTTCAAGAAAATCAGTTCAGAAGAAATAAGAAAAATTCAATTGTAAGATTCTACACATACATACAGACAGACAGAGAGAGAAATCAAGTTAAATAAAAGCATGTAAATATCAATAACTAAAATAATTTTTTTCAATCCTGTTAATTTCTGACTTGGGTATCTAACATTTATTTACTGTGCCCTTTGATTTTTTTAATTCCTTGCCTTTAAAAAATCAAAATCAAAGGGTTTATAAGGAAGTATACCTATATATGAAAAGAATTACTAAGTATATATTATTAAAGGTTTCCTATACTAATAAGATCCAGGTATTGTTCAGAAATAAAATAAAAAAATCTTATTTACTTAGCTACAGAGAATAAGGAAATTATTTTAAACAATACCTTTCATTTTTAATCTACCTAGAAATATTTATTTATTCATGATTATGTGGTAATCTTTAGAAAGAGCTGATTATAAATATATAAATATAGGGAAAATCGTGTCTATAATTCAATAGATTGAATGCTAATTGGCAGATTTCCTTTCTTTTTCAATTATCCTGATATAAATGATAATTGCATCATGAAACAAAACGAAGCTGCAGGAGATGCTTTATTTTTTTTTTCTTTGAAAACCCATTATTAATATAATATGAGAATAAACTAGTGTGTCGAAATATATTTAGATTTCTGATTTGTTCAAATTTACAAGGTATTTTTTTAATATATGTATAGAATATGCAAAAATTGATATTTCAAAATAAATGACTATTTTATTTATCGTTGAATAATGGTGAGCACGATATAAAGAGTTGAAAGAAAATCAATCTTCAAATTCTTTTGGGTTCATTTAAATAGGACGGAATAGATTATATGATAGTCAAGACAAATCATCTTTTTAGTCAGTTTTTAAACTAGTTTCCAAAAAATAGACCAATTTGAAAACAAATTGTATTTAAGTATTTTTTTTTCACATTTTTTTTAGAAAAATTTTTTTGTCTAGAAAAATTTATCATAATAGGCATGATGATTTTGAAATATTGTGCTATTATGTTGGAAATTATCTATTATTTCCAAAAAATATCTCATTTTTGCAGATAATAAGGACTGGTACAAAAAATTGCCATTTAAATTCTAAGTTTTAAATTCCCGCCCAAACGCCCCGGGATCTGGTAGCTGCTGTGACGTCACACTAGCTTTATTTGTTTACGTTCCACACAAGAAAAAATGCGAAATAAGAAGTGTCTTAATCTTGCAAGGAGAGATCCCAAAAGCTATATCTCTAAATACTACAATTTATTTCTGTGAAGACCACTTTAATGAAAGTTTTTACTTTATTTCGAATATTATAATGGTGGGTGCATAATGAACTTGATTGAGTTTTAAATTTAATAATAAATTAAGTCTTTTTTATGGTTTGGTTCATTCATATCTAAAGTGAAAATTGAGTTAGTTTACTTTATTTTATGTATTTATTAGTCCTTGTTTAATGAAAGAAACTCTCCCAGCATCAATAAATCAATTCTAGGCAAATTGGAACTATTTGACTTGGTAAACCCTGGCTCCATGGTTACGTTTCTTGGTTATGTTTTCACAGCTCACACATGTCAAATGATCTCGAAGCTAATATTTCGTTTGCTCGTGACGTCAGTCCTGCTTCTTCATTTTGATTGGTGTTCAACCCAAAATGGCGGATTGGTGTATTTTATAGTTTTATTTTATCAAATAAATAAACAATCTCGGTAAAAATTTAAAAATAAATACGTTTTTTTGTAATCTATGAATCCTATTTTATTAGATAAATACATTATTTTAGTGATTCTTGGTTACTGTCATCATGCCTATTGCAGGGAAATCAAAATTGGTCAGGGAAAAAATTGAAAATTTTATGTGAAATACCCCCATACGTTTTTATGACTATTGTAAAAAATAATAATAATAATAATAAATAATAAAAAATAAAATATTTGTGATTACACTATTAATCGCAATATTTGTAAAAGAGTAATGGATTAATTTATCTTAAAGTGTTTATTTTTTTTTCATGATATTAATTAATTTAAGAAGGTGTATTCACTATGTATTAGTCAGGATTGACTTAAACAACGTAAAAAAAGGGGTGGGGGAGAAATTTCGATCTTTGAATATGAAACTTGTTGATCATTTCGAGGTGAGAGAGAGAAAGAGAGCTTTGTGCTTAGGATAGCGAGAGCGAGAGAGAGAAGAAGAAACGGAAAGCGACCTGCTCCGTCCGAGGACGAACACGCACCTCGGAGAGCCTTCATGTGCGCCACTGCCATCCGCAGGATGGTCAACTTGTCCGGTTTCCGCGCCAGAGCTGAACACGTGGGCACCATATCCGACAATTCGGTGATATACGCTGTCATCTTGTTTCGCCGTCGACGCTCTATTTCGCAGTGGTTTTCACGGCTAAAACAGAACAAGAAAAAAAATTATTTGGGCGTTTTGAAACACATAAAAAGAGAGAAAAGGGTGGATAAAGGTATCACAGAAAAAACCGGACAAGTTATGGTTTCCAACCGTCCCGGAATTTCAGAGAAAGCTATCAAAATCACATACACTCCAAAATACAGTGAAACCCCTCAAATCCGAAACCCTTAAAGCCGAAATCCCGGGAAATCAGAACGAGTTTTTTTTTGACAAATTTAAATTTGACACACAAAACTGCTTCATCACTTTTTGCATTTACGGAAAATGTTACGTGATGGCGTTCTTTTAAGGTTTTATCACTTGTTACATTGCAAAACTGTTCAATTTTGACACGATTTTTTCTACAGTCACTGATTGTTGCTTTATCAACAACAAACTCGCCACCCAACTTTGTCAAACTTCCCCAGCGCAGCGTCCAGAAAGCTTTCAGTTTTTGTTCTACAGTACAAGAACTGAGTTTTCGTTTGTATGGCATAATTTAAAATCAAAAAATTAATCAACACGGTTCACTTAATTAAAAACTTTTCGTCTAATCCGAACAAATTGAAATCCGAACAGGCTACAACCCCAATTAGTTCGGATTTGAGGGGTTTTACTGTAGTTATTTTTATAGCACATGACTTTGTGTACATCCCTTGAACGAACATGAAATAAAATCGAATATGGCTCGCATCTGCGGAGAGGAACCTCCGAGCATTTCCGTGTTACCTTGAATACAATTCAGAGGCAAGCTATCAAATTAATAGAAGATCTATAATTAAATGACACTCTCGACTCCCTGGCCGATCGAAGAACTGTCTCAAATCTTCTACTTTTATAGAGATACTACAATGGTGTTTGGCGTGGCGAGATAAATCAATAAATAATCCTTCCTAAAGCCTTATTTGAGCGAATTACACGGTTTTCAAACATTAAAAACCCCTTCTCGATTAAATAATTATAGGAACTAGGCGAAAATACGCATTTGCCAATCCGTTTATCTATCTTTCCAGAGACTGGAACTCGCTTCCCCCGTTCGTCTTTCCGGATATATAATATAATCTTTAGCCTTTAATTACTCGCATCTACAGATATCTTCAATTCCGACCCAATCCCTAAAATTTCTTCTTTCACAAAGGTCCACCCCGGAGCAATAAAAAGACATATTTTAGATTAGATAAGTAGCTGTTTAAGGTTATATTTTTGTGATTGAAATTATTGAAGGGTAAATTTTTATTAAAATCCAAGTTCATTGTGATTGGGAGGGTGTAAGTATTTCAGAAGGGGGACATCCAATTCAGAACAAAGCAGGTTGCATAACTTAGGTGATAATTTTGTCAAAAAAAAACAATTTGTTTTAATGAAATACAGGGTGGCGCATAAAGATCTACCAAAATTTTGAAGAGGTATAAGAAATGAAAAAAAATTAGGTAGAAAAAACTGAATATAGGTATTTTTGAAATGAACATAAAATAATTTTTTTTAATGTTTTTTAAACATTATATTAGACGAAAAAAGGTGGGGGGTCAAAAATGAAAATTCTGGCCCTTTAGACCAAACGGAACCAAATTTTGGATACATATTCTGTGGACCCCCAGAAGACTAGAAATGCAAAAACTAACCGGAGGGGGGGGGGGTCGAAAATAAAAATTCTAGCCCTTTCGATCAAACTATGTATACAAAATTTGATTAGTTTTTGCATTTCTAGCCTTCTGGGGGTCCACAGAATATGTATACAAAATTTGGTTGAGTTTTGTCGAAAGGGCTATAATTTTCATTTTTGACGCCCCCCCCCCCCTTGTCTAATAATGTTTAAAACACATTTAAAAATTTTAATTTATGTTATTTTCAAAAATATATCCAGTTTTTTTTTCTCGTTAAATTTTTTCATTTTTTTATACCTCTTCAAAATGTGGTAGATCTTTATGCCCCACCCTGTATAATGGTGAAAATCAGGATAGATGTGACATCCATCTCTTCTAGATTTATCGAATCAATAATTATATATTATTATTATCAGTCCCTAATATTTAAAGGCAACCGCATGGGGAGTTAGTTAACGAGAAATATAAAAGTAAACAAACATATTCTTAAAGGTGAAAATGCTTTTGTTTCCTTTTAACTAGCACCGGTTGCTGATTTTCACCAATAATATAGATCAATAAATAAACAAGTATTTCGATCCTTAAGTACAAATATGCAATGCATTATGAATATTTCTTCATTTTTTTTTCTTTTATATATTTATCAAATGGAGAGCAGCATTTTCAATAAATAGTTATAGATGCCCATTTATGGTAGCGAACCAAATGCATTTCAAAATCGCTGATTCACATTCAAGAGTATAGAGAGAATCTTTCTCCTTCAAGGCAAAACAGATAAAAAAAACAACGCAAAAATGCCATTATAAACATTAATGTCATAAATAAGAAATATAGGTACGACATTGCTCCCTCTCTCTTCTCCGCCATCATCAATGAATAGTCTTTTCTTCATGTGTACATATTAAACCCTCAACAATAGATCATAAAAAATAAATTCATACATGAAAATGGTCCAGATTCTCTCGCAACTTAACCGACTCTTTTGTTTAAATTAATTGCAATTCTAGAAATTCACAAATTATTCGAAATTTATATTCAATCAATTATATATAATTAAATATTAGTTAATCTCTCAGAGTTCACATCCGGGGACGTGCGTGTTTTGCGATCTGAGCTGCTGAATGTGGGCTTTGTTTGTTCTTCTTCTGAGGCCATGATCTTTTTACTTTCACTAGGAATATAATAATAAAGGGGAAATATTGTAATAAATTAAAAAAAAAAAAAAAAAAAAAATGTCAGTCAACTAATTTGGGACACAATTTTGATTTTTCCAATCAAAAAATTTAGACAAAGATCGGAAATTAGAAATAAGATTAATAAAAAATTCAGTTAACAAAAAGGCAGATATATGGACTGTTTTTCAAATATTTATAAACAAATTTTAGAGAAAAATAATTTTTCGTAAATATATTTATATTTTTTTTTTTTTAATTCAAGTTAATTTAATCTCCAAGACAATATATATCATTATCTAATATCAAAATATTTATTTGTTTATAGGTGATTTATCATTCTTGTACAGGGTGGGGAATAAAGATCTACCACAGAGGTATAAATAATGAAAAAATTTAACTAGAAAAAAACTGAATATATTTTTGAAAAGAACATCAAATAATTGTTTTTTTTTTTTAAATGTGTTTTAAACATTATATGAGACGAAAAAAAAAGGGGGGGGGGGGGGTCAAAATGAAAATTCTACCCCTTTCGACCAAACTCAACCAAATTTTATAATACATATTCTGTGGACTCCCAGAAGGGTAGAAATGTTAAAACCGAGGGGTGAATCGCGATTGGAATTAGGTGTACACCGACTTTGGAATTATGTGGATTTATTTTTTGGAATTCATTAGATAATGCCCCTTCATCTATTGTCTTCTACTTAGAAATGAAAGTGGAAGTAGGTGTACACAATATTAGGTAGCGGCTCACCCCTCAGCAAAAAATAATCACCCAAAATGGGAGGAGGGCCAAAAATGAAACCGGCCAAACTATGAATACAAAATTTGGTTATTTTTTGCATTTCAAGCCCTTTTGGGGCCCACAGAATATGTATACAAAATTTGGCTGAGTTTGGACGAAATGGCTAGAATTTTCATTTTTGACCCCCCTCCCCCTACTCTTTTTTTTGTCTGATAATGTTAAAACACATTAAAAAAATTATTTTATGTTCTTTTCAAAAATATATTCACCTTTTTTTCTAGTTGAATTTTTTCATTTTTTATACCTCTTCAAAATGTGGTAGATCTTTATGCCCCACCCTGTATAAAGCAACAATTTTTTCAAATTTCTTAAAATAACGGAATGTCTCCCGAAACGTTTGGATTTCAAAAACTTTTTCAGATAGTTTTTTATAAAAGATTAATATAGGTAAGTAAATACCATACGTAAATAAATAGAAAACGTTGATTAAAACACTAACTTTTTCATGAAAATTGGAATTTATCAATGGAATATATATAAATTTGAAAAATAAAAAAAAGTTGCTTTGTGAAATGAATATAAAGCAACACTATATATAGGTATAGCTACTTATTGTTTGGAAATGAATGAGTTTAATACTAATAGGATAATTTGCATCTGATCGAGTACTTGGGCCCATGATAAAGAATAGATAAAAAAGATTTTTAATTAAAAAGACTGAGGGTAAAGGCTTCAACAAATACATTATATAAAGTAAAGAAATTTTTTTGAAAAATGTTATTTTGGAACTTTTTCAAATTTTTTTTTTAAATATAAAATACTAGGTAGTTTCACATAAATAAAAGATCAGATGCTTGTTTAGCAGGACTCATGGTATATACTCATTTATATTAGGTACCCAGAGCTTTTCAGAGAAAATGTGAGGATGGGAGCAAGTAATATTTTTGAGGGCCTTCAAAAATTCTGTACAAAAAAATAATCATATTTTATATTTATTAAATCATAACATTTATTTATTTCATATAATCTTTGCGCGTTTCAACATTAACAAATTCAGTTATTATAAAGGCTCCTAAAATTCTGAGTCCCTCTTGTCCCCACCTCCTAGGTCCTGTAAGTACCTATATGTATGTTTATTTGCATCAAGCTGTAGAAAAACTCATTGATTTCCACTTAAAATTTAAATTTAATGTTGATTTAAATCAACAACTCTGCTACTCTCAGCAAGAAAAACATATTTTCAATTCAATTTCTCTATGTTTTCGCTTAGACGATAAATAACACAAGAATAATAAATAAGCTAATAAGTAATGACATTTAGCACTGAAATTCTCTCCTTTTTTTGTGAAGAATACCTCTGATTCTATTCTAATCACTCGAATATTCATTAAAAAAAAAGAAAATACTTTTTCCATTTCTACCTCTATTGAATCCTTTTCTTTTTTGTTTTAAGAAAATTTATTGCTGGAATAATTCAACTTCTAACTACCGAATAAATTTATTTATCTCTATAAATTTGATAGCTCTGCGATATCAAGTTTTAATCTTCCGGAAAAACTATTTAATTTATCTAGAGATAGGATTTATTATTCATCCATAGATATCTCTCCTGGTTTAATAGCTTGGATAATATGAATATTACCCTCCAAACCTCAACCCTTGCCGCCTACCACCCCCACCCCCTCCTCACTTATAAACTTACAATTAATTGGATAGAATTCTCAATTTAGAAAAGGCTTCTTTATGTTTCGAAAAACATTCCAATAGATTATTTATTCACTAGGGGAGCTAGCAAAATATTATTAATAAATTAAATTATACATAAAGTGAGTAAGATAATTTAAATATAATAGTAGCTATTATATATAGGTAGGTATATCGATCGTGGATGTAACTTTTACTTTAATTGGATTGAAATGGAGGGGGGGGGTGAAAAAATGAAAATTCTAGGCCTTTGGACCAAATTCAAGGAAATTTTGTAGACGACCAATACAAATAGCCCAGTATGTAGGGTGATTTCAGCTTACATTAATTGCGGGAAAAGATTTTTCTAGGATTGTTTGGTATAGTGTGGGTATGCCAAATCTAAGTTTGGGACCTCGAAAATGTGGGGGATAACTTTTGGTGACCAAAAAAACTCGAAATTTTCGGACATTTTCCAGTTTTTAGCTTATAACTCAAAAACATTTTCTAAATAACCGTCTTATAGTAAATTAAAGAGGACAAAATTTCTCGTCGATTAAAAAAAAGACATGCAAAATTGGTTGAGTAGTTCGATTTTTAATGAAGATCCAAAAAACAGCCCCCGGGAACACTTTCCTAGAGAATGAGAAGGAAATCAAGTTTCTAGGATGAGTGGTTTTCATTTTATGATGGAAAAACTGCGATTTTTTGAAACAATGGATCATTTTCTGTCATGGAAAATGCTGGTTATCAATAAACCTAAGAGTTTTAACAAAAAAGTGGTTCAAGTAAACATACAAGTCAACAAAATTTCCTACAGTATGAGATAGGAATCAAGTATGAGATAGTAAAGCTTTTCTTTTCTCAAGTCTTTTTTTTTTTTGAACGCTTAGTTCCTTCGCTTTATATTATAAAGCTTCGCTTCTTTCGGGCGTCCCTAGACGGCACTTTTTTTTTTAATCCACGTTCAATTTTGTTCCCTTTAATTTATTATAAGAGGGTTATTTACAAAATATGGACCGTTTTCGAGTTATAACCGAAAAACTGGAAAAAGTCCGAAAATTTCGAGGTTTTTCGGCCACCAAAAGTCGTCCCCCACACTTTCGAGGTTGCAAACCAAGATTTGGCATACCCACACCATACCAAACGATCCAAGAAAAAAAAATATTTTCCCGTAATTAATGTAAGCTGATCCTCTATTTACTGAGCTAAAAGTATGTTACGTACATCAAATGAAAAATGAATTAAAATTATTGGATAAAAAATATTTCACCAAGTACCAACACCAAATTCCTTAAAAACTATTGAAAAAAAGAATTAATCCTCAACCCGTGTTGGTAAGGTTCAGAGGGTGATCAGAGTTAGATAGAGAGGAGAGAGTCCACAGGGAATGTATAGGGTTGGCGGGATGAATGATGTCGGAGGTGGGTCTAGGGGGAAGGATAGAGTTGGTGGGATGGAAGGGGGTTAGATGGGTCTAGCAAGAGGCCTGCCGGCTCAATAGAATAACAAAAAAAAAAAAATCAGATCTATAAATTTTCTTCAGGTGAATAAAAAAAAATAATAAAAAATTAGTAATTGAAGTTTAATTGAATAATTTCTTATTCTTTTCTCTGTGTCAAATTCTTGTTGTATTGTTGTTATTGAGGGGCATATAGGTATAGTAGTTTGGAGGATAAGCGGGGTGGCAAGTTGCTGTTCGGCAGGTGATAAGTGCTAATTCCGGTGCTCTGCTGGCTTGAGCCTGCGGTCGCACGCAATCCTCACGACCGCAGCCTGGCCAACACGTTTATGGACTTCCGAACACTTCTTAATACGTTAAACAAATGAGAAATTCATCACCCGGACAGCTTTATTGGAGCTTAACAAAAACAACAAACCAACCAAGGAAGGAAGCAAGTTTCGACATCTTACGAGTAATATTAATGACAAGCCAAATTTCATATTAGATTATTCTGTCAATTTTCTTATCAGGGTCAATTGTAATCCTCCTCTAGTATAGCTCTTTAAAACTAGCGAAAGTTTCGGAGTTAAATGTAAAATCACCCTTAAGTGATATGTCGTCATTTTTCAATTAATTTAATAGATAAGAGAATCAATTATTAGATAAATATTTTGAAAAATATATAGTGGATACTTTTTTGAGAATATTTCAGAAATAATTATCATATTTTTGTGAAAAGAAATCAGTAAGGCTGTCCTCTGCTTGATGCAAATAAACATATACATTAGGGTGGTTATTTTGGGTATTTTCGAATTTTTACGGTGACAAGGGCTTATATGATTCAAAATAAATAAAAAAAATATCTCCCAAGTTTCAAGTCTCTATCTCAATTTTAACCTAGTGCTCACAGCGATTAAGTTTCCCATATAAATAACATGGGGTTTTTGGCATTGAACAATCAATTTTTTATTCCGGCCAAAGTAATGGTTCAAAAATTTGAAACTTATTGACTTTATCCTTATAATAGTAGCTATACCTCAGAATTTTTACAAATTTTTAGCTATTATAATTTTGGAGTCTATAACTTACTAATACTACCATAAGATATAGCAGTATTTTATCTAGATATAACTCTAAAATTGTAATAGCTAAAAATCTGTAAACATTCTGAAGGATAGCTATTATTATAAGGATAAAGTCTACAGAGTTTCAAATTTTTTGAAACATTATTTTGGCCGGAATAAAAAATTGATCGTTCAATGCCAAAAACAGCATGTTATTTAGATGGGAAACTTAATTGCTGTGTAGTACTAGGTTAAAATTGAAATAGAGACTTGAAACTTGGGGGATATTTTTTTATTTATTTCGAGCCATATGAGCCTCTGTCAGCGTAAAAATTCGAAAATACCCAAAATAAGGACCACATTAATACATAGGTACATATTTATATTTGGTATATATGTAGGTATAAGTTTATTTGCGTCAATAAGAGGACAGTCTCAATGATTTCTCTTAATATATCTTTATTAATAACGGATTGATTAATAAAATTGCGTATTTAAATTTAAAGATGTGATAAAGTAGTAAAAAGGTAACTTTTGGTGAATTCTGAAGAGAATTCTCACTAAAGGGGTGTTATCGTTGAGCATGTCAGTCGCGTCGCCTTTGAAATCCATTCCAACTTAATTTCGATTCGTCTTTAATGATCTCGCTTGATTTCTCTCTCCCAATTGATTACAAACTCGTGGTGGTTCTTGTTTTTTCTTTTTCTTTTTCTTTTTCTCTCTCTCTCTGTGTGTGTGTGTGTCTGGAATCTGGCTTGGATTGGTTGTCGGCCGGGGCGGCCTTGTCTGTTGTACATCCCAGTACCAGTGCCAGTCTTAATTCCAGTCCCAGTCTCAACATCCATACATCGCAGCGGCGGAATGATTGCATTCCTAGAGCCGGATGGTTGCTGTAATTGACAGATACTCCGGCTTAGGGTGAATTACGCTACCTGCCAATTACTTTGCCGCTCTTTTGCTTTACCGAACCTCTACAAAAAAATTTTCTTCCATCTGTTTTTTTTCTTTTTCGTTACATTAATTGACTTGAAGAATTAATCTTCAATAAATAACAGGCAAAAAGAGAGGAGAAAAAAAAACGCTTCATGAAATTTATTTATTTTACTTAAAAACAATAAATTATTTCTAGTTTTTAGATTTAATGATTTCAAGTTAAATCTGGAATTGTTTGTGTTTATATCACAGAGAAATTAAACCATAACCCTATACCGCTCGTTTAGTTCCTGCATAGGTAACCGACTAAAATACTGTATGATGTTAGCTGGAGACAAAATGAAATATAAAGATAAAAGTAAATAAATATTTTATGAAATATTCATTTACTATGAGTTAGGTTTTCTAGGTCACTTGTGTCACGTTAAAAATTAAAAAAAATAAGAGGTAAATTTTTTAATATATCTATTTCGGGCTTCAACCCATTTTCAGGAAATACAGAAAGTAACTCATAGTAAATGAATATTTCATAAAATATTTATTTCATTTTATCTTTATCAAAGATGTTTCACCTTGCACCACAATCTCTATTAATTACAAAATGAAATAGCTAAGAGACCGTCCATAAATTACATCACACGAATTTCAAGATTTTTAGACCCCCCTCCCCCTGTGTCACATTCTGTCACATTTTCATTGAGCCCCCCTATATTATGACGTCACACTATCACTTTTATTATTAATTTGAAAAACAAAATTAAGTGTTTTTGTTAAAAATTGCTTGCTTACAATTTTGTGTCTAGATTTATTTTAGCAACATTTTCAGGTTGGAATAATAATAACCTGAAATCTAAAAAATCTATTTGAAAATGTTAAAAAAATTTGACTTTTGTGACATAACAATTTTTAAGATCCCCGGGCCTCCTGTCTCATTTTGTCACAAATCTGAGATACCCCTTCCCCATTACTGTGTGAACTAATTTATGGACGGCCCCTAAATAGCGTATGTGTAGTTTTAAGGAGAAAATACTAAGTAACACCCCCTTCGAGAACTCTAATAGAAGTGCTGATCTCATGATCGATGGCAATACACATGCCATGGTCCCCACATGGTAAAATGGGTCGCAGGGCTAAAAATTTCTGTGAGCCCCATTTTTTATGTTTTTTATTTTTTACACATTCACAAGAATCATGTTAGAAATTATTGTAAGGGTAAAATTTTTGATTTGAATTTTTTTTTTGGAAATACAAAACACAATGAAATATAAGAAATGAAAATAGGCGTAAGTGTGAGAGGGACTCCGATCCGCAAGTTTCGTAGTTTTTAGGGTTCCGTTCATTAGTAAAATGAAACCCTATTAGTATCACTATAAATTCTGTCTGTAAGAGCATTGCAGCTCAACTAAACACGATAAAAACTTGAAATTTACAAGTTATATGTATCTACTCATTTTAACCGAAATCAAAAATAATATTAACATTAAAATCAAATGGTTATTTGGAGGGAGGGGGGAGGGGGAGAGCAGAATTTTTATTAGGTTCAAAATTATTATTATTTTTATAATGGGATTCCTGAAAAGATATAATCAGTAGAATAAGGTTAATTTATAAATTTAATTTACAATTGACGTTGTGAAAGAATAGCAAAGTAGCAATTTTTAGGTGAATTTTGTACATGTCGGTGTTCAAAAGTGAAAAATGTCTACGAATTTACTCATATACTCTCCTTATTAACGACTAATAAACATGGATTTGATATCTCAAGTATTTTGGAAGATATAAAAACCGGAACCTCGGTATGCACATAGACAGCATATTTTGATTTTCTAACATTCAAATTAATTATTCTATCTTCTTCTTCAGGCGCCATACTCGATTCGGAGCTTCGAGGATTACTGTGGAGAGTATCCTCTTTATTGTAATTTTCCTGAGAAAATTTTTCACAGAGGTGGTTTCCGAATGCCTTCCCCTGAAGGGATCAGATTATGTTCACTTATTTTTATTTTTTTCCTGAATTTCTTTGTTCGTGTTACAGTTGTCAGGAGGATTTAATAGTCATTAAAAGTAATTTGAATCCCAAGAGTGGACGGTGAGAGATTAATTAGCTCTGGAACATACCCGAGGTATCAAAACTATATTTTGAAAGTAATTGGGGGAGATGAGACAGAGAAGGGGTCAAATAACCACAGGTGGGTGCACTGCCCATACAACAAATGACAGATTATTTATTACGTGTGCCTGTCAATTAGCTAATCTAATTTTTCCATATTTCCAAATAAGTTCATTCTCAAATTAAAAAGCAATTTAGGTGTATAAATTGTCTATAGAATGATAATTGAATCGATATTAATCTATCTTCACAAATAAATATTATAAAAAAATCCGAAAAATATAAAAAGTTGAAGTAGGTATTGCGTTTTTTTTAATTTAATAATTTAAATAAATAATTTTATTTAATGGGTAGTGTATAAAATAGAAATGTGATAAATAGTCTATGTCATGGGTTATAAATTAATTTATTAACTATTAGAATTATTGATATAGTAATATTCCACAAGAGACACAGATATATTTTATTTAAATTGGATATTTTTATTCGTAGGTAGGAATTGAAAAATAATGCTAGAAAATACATGTGGCTGGTTGTGCTAGTAAGGAAAGCAATATTGCTTTTGGTAAGCCTTGGGGGATTTGATCGAGTGCTGGAACTGGCTGGGAGGAATGGATGCCCTTAGGGAAAGAGACCAGAGCCAACGAGAGAGGCCCCTCTGCAACTCTGCACGAGGATAGGCGATAGATAGATAGATAGCTTGAGGGCATTTCTCTCTCAGGCAGCCTCCAAGCGAACCAGAGGAACATAGACTAGAGAATACGCTAAGAAAAAGAGAATCGAGTTCATCAACTATTCCCTATCTATGTGGAATCTTTCTTAAAATTACACTGGCCAACAACAATTTTTTATTCTTTATAAAAAGAAGGCAAATGTGTTAATTTTGTAGATTTTATTATCTATCTATCTATCTATCTATCTACTCTTATTAAACTGTTTATTTGTTTGTATATTTGTTTGTATCTTAGTTTTATTTTGAAAACGGCTCTACTGATTTTGATGAAACTAACTCTATTAACAAGTTTTGAGGATGAGAAAACGATCTGGCTAGGTCTGGACCTCGACACATTTCATCTTAATTGATCTTTTTCTTTAAAGTAATTATTGATAGATGAAAATCTCAATAAAAAAGTTTGTTTACATTTTTTTCAATTATCTTTTATTTTTAATTGATTTTTTTAATTTTAAAACCCACTAATAGGTTATAACAAATATTATTATATTATATTTAAATTAGGATTTTTTACTTTATCCAATGCAAAGCATGGATAAAGTATTGCAATCGCTCTCGGGGCAAGCGTGGCTTCAAAGGGTCCTCAGGTAAAGACTACGGAACCCATGGACTCAATTAAAGTCACAAATTGTAGTATTCATATAGGTTGAATTTTAACACGTGACGGTTTTGTCAAAAATTACATGGGGTCTCGTCGAGAGGCCAAAAAGGGCGATTTTTTCATTTAGTGCGTGCGTATGGATGGATGTATGGATGTATGGATGTATGTATGTTATCGCTTTTTTGGCCCACGATTTTTTCCACACCGTTGCACCGATTGAAATGAAATTGAAAACCTACCATTAGTTTAACAAAATGAAGCGCTGATTAGTTTTTGGTACATATCGGCCCACAAACATTAGTACTTTATTTGGGTACTTTTTTAGTTTTTTCTAAATATCTTGAAAATGACTTAACCAATTTTGATGAAATTTAATATCCTAATTAAGTACCTTGGGGACCACAAAAAAGGTTAAATAAAGTTTTTAGTAAAATTATATTTTAAAGTACTTTACTCTAGAACATATTAATATTTCAAATGAATTTGGATAAAGTTTAGCAACGATCCGTTGCAGTTTATTTTAATTAATAGGTGTCTAAATCATAACAAAACAGGTGTGTTTACAAATAAAGTGGTTGAAGTGGCTTTTTTTTATATAACTTGGAAACAAATCTTATTTAATTTTATGTTTTTATTTCAAATCCTATACGATTATTTTTATTATTATTATTTTCCTATTTATTTTTTTGTAATGTTGATAAATATGAATGAATGTGGGCAAATTGGTGTACGAAGTAAACAAATAGTATGTGGACCATTAGAAAGCTAGAAATGCAAAAACTGGGTGAGGGTGGGGTGGATGTGGGGGTGAAGGAGGTAGGGTGCAGTTGTGGGGGAATCCGGGGTGGGGTGCAGTGGAGGGGGCGAGGGGCGTGGTTTCGGGGTGGGGTGGGGGTCCAGGGGAGCGTGTATTATATATATTTGTATTTTTTAATATATATGCGCTATATATCAGTAACAGTTGGTAACTTTATAACCAGAGGATGCTGTCCAAAATAGTACGGTTCATTTTTCGAAATTAATAGTTCCTCAGCGAGTCTGGACTTGTCTTCGACATGCTTGAACTGGAAGATATACCAGGCAGGGAAGTTCAAACCTTCTATCCGCACGCTTTTCAGAAAAATCATTCATTTTAATTGCCATTTGAAACTATGCAACATTTTTTTCTTTATTTTAGGAATTCTTTATAGCTGTAGTTGTATTAATTTAGTAAGGGTTTAAATAAGAGACGTGCAGCTTTTATTTATTTATTTTTATTTATGGACTCCCGCTAACGTTTCGGCTATTGGTTGTAGCCATCTTCAGAGCCAAACAATGACAAACAATGTTAACAATAATAAATCGGCCTTGTCCGAGCACGTCAATCAATTATAATTTTGTTTTTCTACTCACTGGGAATTTGTCAATATTCATATAAAGTATGGAGAGCAACAGAATTATAATTGATTGATGTGCTCGGACAAAGGAGATTTAATATTGTTAACATTGTTTGTCATTGTTTAGATCTGAAGATGGCTACAACCAATAGCCGAAACGTTAGCGGGAGTTCATAAATAAAAAAGAAATAAATAAAAGCTACACGTCTCTTATTTAAACCCTTATAAAATTTTTTTTCATTTCGAGAACCAATATATACTTTTCAAAACAAAAAAAAAATGCTTTTTATAGAAGTATTTGAAATAACGGATAATAATTTTAAAATTTAAAGATCCTCCTGAAATTTTGAAAACAACTTTTTATATTTATGAAAATACTCTAAATATATGAAATTTTAGGGATGCGTCATGGACCACACGCCACTGATATATATATATATATTTGCTTCAAGCAGATGACAACATCATTGATTTATTTTTGTGAATCAACAACTCTGCTACTCTCTGCAAAACAAAAATCTTTTCAATTGAGTATTTCATTCCCTTTTTAAATAACGACCAAAATAATTTTCCTCGAAAATACTAACACTAAATTACCCCTTTTAGACATGAAGCTGTTAAAGTTTGTGTTTTTGTGAATAAATTTTTTAAGAATTGATATTTTTATTTGTTCAAAACACAAATAATTCATGATAATTATTTATTGAACAAAAACAAATAAATCCTACAATATAACTAGGAAGTTTGTTACGATGTTGATTTAAAATCGGAGGGAGGGGTGCATACTTGAGAACGATCGCAGAATAAGCCGGTATTTATTTTGTATTATTTGTTCGTGTTCAATAAATAATTATATTGTAACATTTAAAAAAAAATTTAACTCTTACTAAATTAGACTTATTCTGCGATCGTTCTCAAGTATGAGCATGTCCAGTGTATACTATATTTACATTATACATCCACTCCAATTATAGGTTTAGAATTTTTGAATGATACAATTTTTCCAATTATTTAACTAAAACACCTAAAACTAAAATTGTTTAATTTTTGAACAAAATTTAAAAAATATAATTAGAATATGAGGCATCAGCTTTAAAATAGGGCAATAATTATTATTTCTAATCTCGTATCGAGTTCCCCACAAATTTTATTTATTTGGCAATTGTTTTTGTCAGCGAATGGTTTGAGCGAAAAGGTTGAAACTTGGCGAAAAGTGCAGATTACTTATTCAAAATTGTGTATCAAAAATGACTTCAATGGGTTCAACATGGACTTATGGGGGGAGAGAAGGGGCAGCTGCACGGGACTTGCAATTTAATGAGGGTTCTCATTATAAGTACATTCGCTAATATTACAGTGAACAAAGCGTCTGGGAAATAAATAAATAGTATAAATGAATAAGTATTAATTTATTATTACAGTAGAATCCCGATATATCGTATTTCCAAGGGGACAAAGGATAAGTACCATATAACGACATGTTCGCTATATCGAGATTATGAATACATCGAGGGTAAAAATTAAAAATACGATTATCGAAAGTTTTAATTAATTTTTTTATAAATACATATGTATACATAAAAAATACTGTATTTAAATACAGTAGTATGAATTTTAAATTATTTTTGACTGTACAGTAAATTAACGTTATACCGAGGGGATTGGTTTTATACGAATAACGAGATTTTCTCAAAACACGACTCTAATTCAACGGAAAAATACAAATTATAAGACGTTTTGTCGATCTTGGAGAGGGAAAAAATACATTATACCGAGGGGACTAAAATGCAATGTTTTTAATGAATTAATGAGATTTTTTGCAAAATTAGAGTGTTTTAAAAAATGGAACGAATCAATTCTGTACACTCTATAAATGTCTATGTTAATAAAAGGCATTTAAGTTTCTTTGTTTTCGGCAATTTCAAATAAATAAAGAAGTGTATTTTTTTGTTTTTGTTTTCTTTATATAAAGAAATGTCTTTTTGAATGGAGGTAGTTGGTCCCTGCTCAGGTGTTTCGGAATGCTTTCCGGAAGGAAGCGAGAGACAATACGTTGACCGGAGAGAGGACGGAGGTATTTTCGACCAAGTGATTCACCAGGTATCCATCCATCCATCCCGAACAGAAGAATAAGACCAAGGCCTGGCTGGCTGGCTGGTTGAGCCTTCGTAGTATATAGTGTGTAGTAAGTCAGAGTAGATGGGGGCGGAGGGGGCCAGGAGGGTGTACCGTGAGAACCTGGTCTGGTCACGACCAGCAAGCGAGCAAGCACTCTTGATTCCTCCACCTCACCTAGACCTGAAGACCAACCGGAACCCATCGCCCTCTCCCTCTCTCTTTCTCTCTAGGATCGGGAACGAATGGATCCAGGCGGAATCGGAATCACCCGGGAAAAGTTCACGGCCTTAATTAGGATGCAGGATCTATCTATCTCATTAACCAATGCCGTTATTAATTTTTTGAAGGTGAGCAAATGACCCGGCTTGATAGCGAACCCAATCAAAAATAACATCCTCTATTGTGTTGTTGCATAAGGAAGGACTATTTTGAAACGCCCACATCACTCCCTATAACTATGGCCTAGTTAGTGGTAAATGCACGAAAATACAATCTAATCTTATGAGAGAAAATATTAAGTATTCATTTTAAAATCTTCGAATCACCTTCTCCCAATCGATTACTCACCCAATATAGTAGGTACTCCCCAACAAAAAAAACAACTCATAACTGACCTAAATGAAACAAAATAAAAATATTAAGAAAAGCTAATCATTTTCCCCTAAAGAATTAATGATTTTTTAAACTAAATCTAACTGAAACATAAAAGTTTATGTAAAGAAATTAGTATCTATTTGAAAAAGAAAGATTGAATTTTTTCTCAAAATAAACTTGTGATATATAATCAATTAATTTTACGAACATTAATTTAGTTCATTTATCAAAGATTTTAATAGATATGTTTATAATGCATGTAAGAGGAGGATCTTGTCCCCTCGGGAGTCGAACCCAAGCACTAGTAAGCTTTCCGGACAACTAGTGAATATGCAATATAAACATATCATTAAAATCTTTGATAAATGACCTAAATGTTCGTAATGATAAAAGTTTATGTTTATGTAAAAATATTTCTGCTAAAATCTTTGATTCGTTCCTAAATAAAATTAAATTCACTTTTTAATAAAAGTTTATATCAAAAAAAAAATATGTGTGAGCCTCATCCACATAGTAAGCCCACAAGAGAAGTGAAACTTCTTTAGCCGTAAATTAGTGGGTTTTAAAATAATAATAATTTAAATTTCCTAATTTTAATAAATTTTATTTGTCACTAACTATTAGTGGGACTTTTAAAATAATAATAATTTAAATTTCCTAATTTTAATCAATTTTATTTGTCATGAAATATTAGTGAGTTTTAAAATAATAATTTAAATTTCCTAATTTTAATAAATTTTATTGGTCATGAAATATTAGTGGATATTAAAAAAATATTTGTAATAAAAATCTATAGGGTCTTCTCGTCTTTTAAACTTATTTTTGCTTTTTTACAAAAAAATAAAATTCAACTCTTTTTCTCGGAGACAGCTTAAACCTCATTGAATCGTTCATTCCAGCCATCAATTAAAAGACTATTGATTATGCTACCTTCGCACGGTCAGAATACCGCGGCTCTTTAAGTGCGATAATTTTCTTTAAATCCATTTCAAAATTTGCCCCCAACCCAGCCATGAACATAGTCAAACAAGCAACCAAAAGAAGACCTCTGTATAAATTCGTTTGTTTTAAGGCTCTCAGGCCATTATTTACGGAGATAGAGACATTTAAAGATTTGAATGACAAAAAAAAATCGATAATTTTTTAAAAAATTTACAAATTCGATTGTTTTAAGTCTCTCAGACCATTATTAACGGAGATAGAGAGGTTTAAAGATTTTAATGACAAACACAATTAGTTTTTTGGAAATTTTTAAAAACTTTTAGAAATTTGTTTGTTTCTAAGCTCTCAGGCCATTATTTACGGAGATAGAGAGGTTTAAAGATTTTAAAATAAAAAAAATAAAAATTCGGAAATTCGTTAAAAATTTTATAAATTCGTTTGTTTTAAGTTCTCAGATCATTATAATATACGGAAATAGAGACGTTTAAAGATTTTAATGACAAAAAAGTTTCGGAAATTTTTTTAAATTTTATAAATTCGATTGTTTTAAGGCTCGCAGACAATTATTTATGGAGATGGAGACGTTTAAAGATTTTAATGACAAACAAATTTTTTTAAAATTTTATAAATTAAAAGCGGTTTACATTTTTTCGTTTATTTCAGAAGTTTCAGCGACCGATTCTGAATCGATCGAATTCTAACAAAACTCGCAAAGTCTCTGACGTATTCTAGGAATCGGATGTGTATCCCCGACTCTGACATTTTACCTGTATGATATGTAGCACTGAAAAGAAATAATATCAAGTAGATATATATAAAGTTGCCTTCCTTTAGATCAAGTATATCAAGTTAAAGGGAAATAAGAAAAAGAATAGAAAAACGCTTTTCAATTGAATCGGAATTTCAATAAGCAATAATAATAAATATTCGAAGGAGAGGAGGGGATTTTTTTCTTCATCTGCGTGAAGTAAGGGAGATAGAGTCTAATGCCTCTATTCACCATTGTAATGATACAGATCTTATAAAAATGAACCAAGTCGAAAATCCATCAAAGATGTCAGAGAGTAAGAGAAAGGAAGAGAAGGAAAATAAAACGCTGTTAAAAGCCGAGAGCCAATTGATTGACGGCTCAAAAAGAAACAGATGAAGAAAAAGAACAGCGCAGAATTTCAATATAAAGATACATGGATGCTCTGTTGCTTTTCTAGTTTTTTTCTCTAATTCAGCTATGAAATTAGTCTATGATTATTTAATTTCAAGATAACAATGAAATCAAAACAACAAAACCCTCAAACTTTCACTGTGCAATGTTACAAGAAAATTTTTACTTTCACATTTATATTCTATAGAATATAATGAGAGAGTATTGAGATGGCCAGTCTGGGTCCTGACTCTTTAAGAGCTTGTATCTCAGAGATAAAAAAAAATTAATTTCATTTTGTATTTTCTAGGTGAAAGGAATCGTTGCGCTTAATAGTTGGAAACCGGATTTAGGACATAAAACCGGAAATTGTGGTCCCCAGAGGGCAAAAAGGGGTCCAAAATCCATTGGTCAGTGTGTGTGTATGTACCCCCTGCGTTGACACTTGATAAATACACTAGTTTTTAAAAAAGTCGTTGGAGCCGTTTTTGAGAAAATCAAAAAAATACGAAAAATCTTTCATGTAAATGTCCTCTTCCGGTCTTCCGATTTCAGCCAAAAGTTTGATGTACTCCTTCTAGCCTATATCAAGCTTAAGTTTCGAATTTCGTATCTCTGAGACTTATGGTTGTGAAACGCAGGGGGGGGGGGTAAATTCTTACGTACATAAACATCAACTTCCGGTTTTTCTATTTTATCCAAAAATTTGTTATACTTCTTGTCAGGCGCGGATCCAGACCTCTGATTGGGGGGGGGGGCGGTCACCGGTATGTAAGATCTACTTTTGATCTCGGAAGTGTGTCGCGATCGAATTGTCCAAGCGGGGGGGGGGGGGGGGGTCAGAGACGCCCCCTCCGCATAGAACTTTATTTTCTTCAATTTTAAAATTTAATGTTATAAAAAAAAAAAATTAAATAAACAAAAAAAAATGTTGATCTCCAATGCTTTGGGGGGGGGGGCGCTCGCCCCGTCGACCCCCCCTGGATCCGCGCATGCTTCTTGTAGCCTCTAGATAGCTTAAGCTTTAAATTTCAAGGCTCTGCGACTTTCCGAAGACGAGATATGAACGATTAAAATATTTATTAATTTACAACCCCTTCCTTTAATTCAATCGGATTAACTTTTAACTCATGACACTTGATAAATACATTAATTTTTTAAAAAATCGTAAAAAAGAGAAAATAAAAAAAAACGAAATAAAGGAAGTGGGTGTAAATTAGTAGGGTCGCGATGACTTCAAATAAATGAAAATGTGAAAGTCGTGTGGTGAACACACCAGTTGATTTTATTTGAAATCAATGAGATTTAGAAATTTTCGATGAGATACTCGGATCAGACCCAAATACTTTTCGAAATAATATTCTTGTTTTTATAGCAGTTTCAAACTATCAAAGCACTAACATTTCATTTTTTGGGTTCGTTAAAAGGAACTGTGCATGCGGGCTTAAAAACCATTAGAAATTGATGTAGAGATCATTCGATATATAGGTGTGTATGTTTATTTGCATCAAGCAGAGGACAACCTCTTTATTTCTCTTTGTGAACATAAAATAATTTTTTTTAAATGTGTTTTAAACATTATATCAGACAAAAAAAAGGTGAGGGGGGTCCAAAATGAAAATTCTAGCCCTTTCCATCAAACTCAACCAAATTTTGTATACATATTCTGTGGATCCACTGAAGGCTAGAAATTCAAAAATTAACCAACCAAAATGGGGGGAGGGTCAAAGATGAAAATACTAGCCTTTTCGACCAAACTCAACCAAATTTTCTATACATATTCTAGGGAATCCCCAGAAGGCTAGAAATTCAAAAACTAACCACTCAAAATGGGGAGGGGGGGGGGCTCAAAAATGAAAATTCTAACCCTTTCGACCTAACTATGTATACAAAATTTGGTTGAGTTTGATCGAAAGGGTTAGAATTTTCATTTTACCCCCATTTTGGGTGGTTAGTTTTTGAATTTCTAGCCTTCTGGGGATTCACAGAATATGAATAGAAAATTTGGTTGAGTTTGGTCGAAAATGCTAGATTTTCATCTTTGACCCTCCTCCCATTTTGGTTGGTTAATTTTTGAATTTCTAACCTTCAGAGGATCCACAGAATATGTATACAAAATTTTGGTTGAGTTTGATTGAAAGGGTTAGAATTTTCATTTTTGACCCCCCCCCTTTTTTTTGTCTGATATAATGTTTTAAAACACATTAAAAAAAAATATTTTATGTTCTTTTTAAAAATATATTCAGATTTTTTCTAGTGAAATACCTCTTCAAAATGTGGTAGATCTTTATGCCCCACCCTTTATAAGAATTGTATTTATTTAAATACGTAGAAGTAAAAAAAAAAATAGAAAATTCGCTTATAAATAAGCTAGTCAAATATGATTAGCTTGATATAGGCACACGGCCGAACTAAAAGTATTTGAGGCCGAAGGTGTTAATTAATTTCCCCCCCCCCGCACTTTATCTAAAATTGAATTTTTTCATGACTGTTTAATTTCGAGTGAGAAAATAATCTAATATTAATTATTCGTATATTTATTATTATATATCTAATAGAATATAGGGATAGAGATATTAAGGGTTGTTTACCTTTGAGTGGGTGTATGTGGTCGCCCATGTTACCTCGAGTCGCTCTCGATACCAAATGAAGTGAAAATGCAGAAAGAAAGAAACCCGTTATTCGATAAGAGAATTGAGCCGGGCAATATTTTGATAAGAAAATCTTTCTCAAATGAAATTTTTATTCACTTTCTTTTTCTAATTTTTTATAATAATTTAATTAACGAGTCTAATTAATATATTTATATATATTAGGGTGACCTCCACCCCCCACACTAAAAAACGATTTTTTTTTATTTTTGATCTCGCATGAAAATATGTTAATTTAACATGTTTTTAAAAAAGCTCACCAAAAATCACCCTTTATTTATTAGGTTATACCGGATACAAAGCGACTCAACTGTAGTTCAATAGCCAATGAAAATAAGGGTTCCAGAATTGCGAGTTGCATACTTGTGAATTTTCAGTGAATATCCATCCTATAAAGAAAATGTCTATGGAAACTTTTCAACAAAACCTTTTCTTTAATAAATAGGCATAATGAAATAACTCAAAAATTAAAATTAATTTCTCAGTAATAATTTATAAGTTATATTTATTTGATACTTTCATTGATTTTTGGAGTAGAGAGTACAGAAAATTTGGTAACCAAAATGATAATTCTCAGACATTTTGACAAAATAATTAATATCTTTTAACAATTTTTTCAATGTTGTAGTTAAGAAAGACTTTCTTGTAGACCAAAACGTTTAATGTTTCTTTATCAAAATACTTTTATCTGTTTTTAAGATATTTCGAAAAAATGAACCAAAAATTAACTCTTTTTTACGCAGGATTATAATACTTGTCATGTACCATAATTATGGTAAAGTAGCATATAGAAATAGATTTAATAAAATGACTAAGTACCAGCAAGACTCGCATAACTAGAGTCCCGTAGTTATATCTTACAAAATAGTTGAGATATCAATAAAATTCGATCTTATTTGTCGTAAATAAGGAGAGAATGAGTGAATTTGTGGTATTTTCTTCATAATTTTGGGTTAAACAATTTCCAAAAATCACCTAAAAGTGGCCACTTTCAGGCTGTCATTTTAAAGTGAAATCCATTAATCCTAATCCTACTTTAAAATATATTTACAGGAATACTTTACACTCCCATAATAAAAAAATATTTTTATTATTAATCCTAAACCTACTTAAAAATATATTTACAGGAATACTTCACATCCCCATAATAAAAAAAATATTTTTTGGTTATTAATCCTAATCCTACTTAAAAATATATTTACAGGAATACTTCACACCCCCATAATAAAAAAATATTTTTTATTTTCGACCTTCTCCAAAATAATAATCTCAAAAAAATGTTAATATTATTTTTGATTTCGGGGAAAATGAATATTATTTCAGGGAACCCTAATAAAGTGAAAAATTTCAAAATAATCATACGACAAGATATAACTTTAGATAGATATTGATAACTTGATATGTATAGGATGATGTTGAGAAATAAGAAATAAAACGTCTATTAAATAAAAATGGTTCTCTTGGAGAATGTCCATATAAAATTCATTAGATTAGGGATAATATAATTTTTTATTCGAATATTATAATTTTATATTCCTGAAAGAGAAAGGAAATTTAAATCATGTCCAATGTTACTGTCTTCAGATATTGTCGCACATTCTTTAAAAAAAAAAAATACTTGTGAGTCGAATTTTAAACAAAACTTTAATGGAAATTTATGTAATTTAGGAGGTTTTTGGATTTGTTTACGAATAAAATAAAAACAAATAAAACAAAGAATTTTTTAGAAATGTTAGCTGTTGAAGCTTTTATTTTTCTGATTAATTTTATCAGGAGTTGAAATTTTAATTAAATCACACATAATTAATTATAATTATTTATTGAACACGAATAAATAATATAATATAACTACGACGTTTCGATCGGGTTATTCTGCTATCGTTCTCAAGTATGAGCACCCAGTCCAATTTTAGGTTTAGAATTTTTGAATGATAACAATTTTACAGGGTATGGTCAAGTATTGTGTTCGGGCATGAAAAAAAGAGTTTTTTTTTTGCTTCTTTTTTTCGAAATATCTCAAAAACGGCTTAAACTATTTTGATTAAAAAAATTGTGCATGGCATTTCGGTCTACAAAAAAGCCCTAATAAATGAACATCGAAAAAATTATATTTTTCGAGATAATATTTGTTTTGTGAAAATGTCTGTTAGTTAGTCGGTTAGTAATTTTTGTGGAGGAACTAGCTCAAAAACTACTGTGAATATCAAAACCAGATTACACACGTAGTTTTGGTGCATTGAGATTAAGAGCTGATTAGATTTTGGTGCATCTCGACCCAAAATTAAGGGAAAGGGGGAGTGGGGGTGAAAAATTTTAAATCTAAGCCATTTGAGCAAACTCAACCAAATTTTGTATACATAATTAGTGGGCCCCAGAAAAATAAAAATGCAAAATGTAACCGCCAAAAATGGGGGAGGGGGGATTCTAGGCTTTTGTAACAAACTCAACCAAATTTTGTATGCATAATCTGTATACATACTGGGCCCCCAGTAATCTAAAAATGCAAAAACTAACCCCACCCTACATGATTATAAATAATTTTATTAAATATTAAATATAAGAGAGAGGCCAGGTTGTATGGTAAAGTCAAGTGGATGGCCACATCAGAACGTGCCAATTTATTTAAGAATATCTTTAAAATAAAAAAAAAAGAATTGATATTTTCGAAAAAATTTTAAAATCTCGTATTGTTATTGTTTTTTACTTTTTAACTATAAAATCGCCTCCCATTTTGCTTTCAATTGTATTTTTTAACTCTCTGTCTTTCATGTGAAAAGAATGTTTGTCTAGGTATTGGTGAGATTAGATTGAAGTGAACCCTCTGCAACTGCAAGACCTCGGAGGAGCCGCGATGGAGGTGAGGTCATTGGCTCCTCACCCACGGCGTGGGAGGTGAGCTCTCGCTCTCTTCCATACTTCCATACTTCCATAAGCACACACGCTACCTGGAAGGAAGGCCAGCCGACCAGAGGTCATTGCTGGAGCAATCTGGAGCAGGGGCAACTAACTATAGAACCCTTCAGCCCCTCCGCACAACAAGTCCCAAACAAACCAAAAAGATTTCTGCTCTTTCGCTTATTCATTCACAAACAGAATCAGAACCAATTAGTAAAGTGACATTTTATAAAATCAATTATTCAACTAAAATAAGCAAAAATGAATAGGGATATTGCAATATTAGTCAAGTCAAATTGTGCTCAAATGGGCCCCTATGGGGAAAACATTTTCCATGACACTTTTGAGGATTCGGATCATATCCTGTCATGGAAAATGCTGGATCTAAATCTAAGAGTTTTGTAAAATAAATGGTCCAAGTAAATGATCAAGTCAATAAAATTTCCTAGAGAATCAGACAGGAATCAAGTTTCTAGGATGAGTGGTTTTCATTTTATGAAGAAAAACTGCGATTTTTTGAAAAAATAGATCATTTCCTGTCATGTAAAATGCTGGATATCTATAAATCTAAAGTCTAACTGAAAAGTCGTCCAGGTAAACGTTCAAGTAAACAAATTTTCCTAGAGATTGAGATAGGAATCAAGTGTCTAGGATGAGTGGTTTTAATTTTATGAAGGAAAAATTGCGATTTTTTTGCAAAAAAATTGCAGTTTTTCAAAAATTCAACCTCATTGCGTCAGGGATTACCATTATCCATTTAAGATGAAACTTTGAATTGTAGCAAATTTAAACTAGTTTAAAAATGCATAGAGTAGGCTTTGTCGAAAACATGCTCATTCATGTTCAAAATGAAAAAAAAAAACGAAAAAACTTCGAGTTTTTGGGTGATTTGAGGGGCTGCTGAGGTCGAAAACTTGGATTTTGGGCTTGAGCCCGAACGGATGGTCTGAGAAAAAAATCTAAATAATTAAATTTGTAGGAAATTTTATAAACTTTCATTTTGAATAGGAAGATTATTTACGAAAAGTTGATAGTTTTCGAGTTATAAGCAAAAAACCGCTAAAAAATGAAAATGTTCACTTTTTTTGCATTTTTTACAATGTTGCGTTACGAAATTTTGGTGGGAAAACTTAGATTTGGATTCAGCTTCCCAAAAAACATATATATGCAAAAAATCAGAACTACCCCCAAAACTTTCCTGATAAAAACACAATTTGACTGGACTATGTCTATTTTTAACTTCTATTTCTCTAGGAGTTTACATACTTTATTTAAACATTTTTCAATTTTATTATTATAAAAAATCACAAAAAACAAACAAAAAATCATTAACTAATGTGAAAGTTGTAATATTTCTTCAGCTTATAAATTAATACATAACATTTTAAAATCACTCTGGTGGCATGCTGATGATCATGTTGCTGCTCATCTCATAAGGAATTTATTTCTAAAGATGAGGCAGGAGTTCGCGAAGTTCTTGTAGGTTCAATGGATGCGTATTCATATTTTTTAGTGGTGATACAAGAAAAAATCACTAAATTGACGTTTCTATTCGATTTAATTATTTCTCCATAACTAATGGAGTTGATAACTTGAAATTTGTTTTGGAAGTTACTTTTAAAAAGTAAAGTGAATGCTTGTTAAGAACAATAATTTAGAGCAGCGGGGAGGCCCAGCCTCTTGGCTAACAAGAGTGTACCAAAGACAACTCGTATAAGCAAATTGAATTATCAAAAATATGTAAAATTAACCGGATAAGAAAAGAGTTTCTATTTCTAATTCTCTCTCTCTTTTGGCATGAATAATTAATAAATTTCATATCACTATGATTGGTAAGTTGGATTTTATTATCGGTTTGAAATGTTAATATGAGTTATGCATATTTATAGGATAAACAAAAATTTAAGAATAAACCATTTTGATTATAGTCGAAACTCATATTTGAATTCGCCGTTGTCCGAATTTAGTTAATTTTAAGTAAGCTGGAAGATATCCAAAGCCTCTCGTAATGTAAATATAGTAAATCAATTTATTGTTATTAAATTTTCTAATTTAAAAATTTTAGATGAAGAGCGGAATCCAGAAAAAATATTAAATTTAGAAATGATGGAAATTTTAAAGAACAAAAATTCAATTAACAAATTGGACTATTTTTCTAAAAATTATCAAAATTTTTTAAAGAAAAATCATTTTTCGAAAATGTTTATATTTTTTAGACAAATTAATTTTTAAACGTCAGTTTTTAATTTTTTCTTAAAGCAATTTGAGCCGCGAAAGTTAAATAATGTAATCAATAATTTCTTATGTTAATTCTACATATTTAGAAAATTATTTTATTATTTTTTGAAAAGGAAAAATAAATTAAGCACTCGACGGAATTCGCACCCGTGTCTCTCTCCTTTAGCCGAATAGCGCCTTTACCAACTAGGCCACGGATGACCCCGCCAGGAATGCTCTTTAGATCGAATGTCATTTTACCTTTTCGCGGCCTTTTCTATTTAAAGTATAGTTAAGTACTTATGTTTTAGACAAATCAACTTTTAATTTTTCAAGCATTCCTGCCGGGATCATCCGTGGCCTAGTTGGTAAAGGCGTTCTTCGGCTATAGGAGAGAGACACGGGATCGAATCCCGTCGGGTGCTCAATTCATTTTTCCTTTTCAAAAAATAATACAATAATTTTCTAAATATGTAGAATTAACATAAGAAATTATTGATTACATTATTTAACCTTGGCGGCTTCAAATTGCTTTATATTTTTAGAGTAATTTCATCTCTAAGACAAATTGTACCATTGTCTATTTTGAAAATATTTATTTGTTTATAGTTGCTTCATATTCATTTTTTAAAGCAACGATTTTTTCATTTTTTTTTAAATTCCATTGATAAAGGGAGAAATTTTCTCGAAATGTAGAATTTTAAATAAACGTTTTAAGATTACTTTTTTATAAAAGGTTTATATTAATTTATCTAAATATACTATACCTATAGGTATAACGCAATAATAAATTTTTTGAGTTTTATTCAATATTAATTTCTTATATTTTTTATTGTGATTTATTGATATATACTGACATTAAAAAAAAAATAATAAGTTGTAGGGAAATAAGGACAATAGCTTATGCAAATATTTTTTAATTTACGCCAACGTTTCGTCAGCTTTGTTGACTCCTCTGAGATTTAAATAGGAAATATTTTCAATCTGTGCCTATATGTGTTTGCTAAGAATGAATATTTATAAATTGACATATCTGCAAAGAGATTAATTTGTTTGAGCCCTGAGGAAGTCAACAAAATTGACGAAACGTTGGCATTAAATAAAAAATATTTGCATAAGCTAGTGTCCTTATTTCCTACAACTTATTAATTTAATCGATGGACATAAATAATCAAAATAATTAAAAAAAAAAGAGGAAGTGCAGGATAAGTGACTGTTCTCTATAGTAGATATATATTTCTTTTTATATCTATAAAAATACATATCCTTCAACTGTTCAATTTATTTATCGCGTTGTTTATAAAATAGGTAAAAAAAAGTGAAAAATTCCAAATAAATTGTACTTACGATGCAAAGCGCTCCTTGTCTTGTATTGTCTCATCTTCCATCCTTGTATATTTGCTGCCACTCGGGTCGTCTTCATCGGACCTAGAACAAAAATTAAAATTGAATTAGTAACTCATCAATAACCGTTAAGATATTATATTAGGTAAAAAACATCCAGTGTAGGCTAATGAGGAAGAGATAATTAAAAATCACAAGTATACGAACCAGTCACATACACGCCAAGTAAACGCACAAAATACTATATAGGTATATCTTTTCAACTTCATTAATTAATCATTTTCAAAATGGGATTAATTAAATTGAAATGCGAAGAGTCCCAATTCGAAAATGATTAATCTCAATATGAAGTTGAAAAGGTATAGTCTGTTAGGACGAAAATACAACCCACTAATCAAGCTATTCACTAAAAAATTTGTTACTCCAAAATAATTTAACTAAATCGACGCTAATGACCTCAACAGTCTTAAATTTAATAAAAAAATTTTTAAATTAAAATTCTAAAATTTCACAGTATTGTATGTATTTACTTAATAAGCTACAACAGTGTGCCAACTTTCAGCTCCTGAGCCCAAACAATTTAACTGACCAAAAACTTGTCAAATTCTAGAATAATCGGAGAGCCTACCGAGTCTTTTCACTTTTTCCTACAATTTTCTATTTTGAATCTAATTATTTTCCTTTTCAACTCTTCAATTTTTAGGGTTTTGTACAAAGGTAAAACGGGATCCTATAATAATGGTTAAAGTTAAAATGTCTATCAAAACGTTTTGTAGCTTGTAAAATATAAAAACAAAATTTTAAAATTTGCAAGTTATATGTTTTTATTTCACCTGAAATCAAATTCAGTGTTTCTCAAACTTTTTCGAATGTGGAACCCTTTTCCGCTTATAAGGTAAGGGTGGAACTCGATAATCTTGTGATGCGCCTTAAAGCTTTGTTATGGGAACATTTTTTTTGGCTTTGAAATATAGTTATATGGAGTGAATTAATTAAGAAACCACTTTTATTGTCTTATATTTTTTTTATTTATACAATCACCCACTATATATATATATCTATATTAAACAGTAACTAAATCAAAACTTCCGTAAATAAAAGGAAAAAAAAACATTTTCGAAAACATCGACTTTCATAGTTATTACCATCAATGCGATGAATGATACTGTTTTTTGTGTTTACGTACACAAATACTTTATATCAGGTCTTATTGATGAAAGTTGTAATCGCATATCCGACTCTGCATCCAGCTTATTGCGGTACTTATTTTTTGTTAATAGGTAAGTTGAGAATTCAGATTCGCACAAATTAGTTGTAGCAAATGGTAAAAGAGAATTACCATAAAACACTTTTCTGGGTCAACTGTGGATATTCGCCTACTAAACTAGAGAACTAAACCAAAATTTTGCCAAAGCCATCGTTTTATAGACTGTCTGCAGTGAAGTATCTTAAGTCATTTAGATAAAATTTTCATAATCCTGGTGTAAAAAAGGAGGCTGGCTTTTCAATAAAACAAAAGAATTTTTCACACATGAATTATTTTACAGTTTTTTGAAATTATCATCAGTGAAATATTGTTCAATTGATTTATTCAGACATTCTAAGTGATGAACGATTTTCGTATATTGATTGGTATTTAGATCTTCTTCCAAAATGTCCTTCATAGCTAGAAAACACTCGAGATCTCTGCGATTCACACAACTAATCCAAAACTGCACCTTCCTTTTGAACGCTAAAATTATTTCACCTGCCTTGAATTTTTTTGTGGAACCCATGGCGAGTTTTCATGGAACCCCAGGGTTCCGCGGAAAACACTTTGAGAAACACTGAAATAGAGTATTAAAATTTTAATCGGGTGATTATTTTGGCGAGGGGTCGATTTTTTTTAATCAAAATTAAAAGTATTTTTTATCACAGGGTGTGAGGTATCCATGTCTATGACCTTATTAAATAGAATAAACTATTATCTTTTTTTACCATCTGGGAGGGCTACTAAGTACTCATTTTTGGCCTTAATGGGAACCAATTGAAAAGTTTTTAACTGACCCCATGAAAAATAATATTTATAATTAAAAAAACTGATGATGAAGGCCAAGCCTTCGTAACTATAGTCTCAAACAAATAAATATTATATATACATATATATCAGTGGCGCGCGGTCTATGGATGCTGTGGGTGCGGCGCATCGCTAAAATTTCAACCATATAGAGTATTTTCATAAATATCGACTTCAAAATTTCAGAAGGATCTTTAAATTTTTTAATTATTATCCTTTATTTCAAATATTTGTATAAAAAACATATTTTGTTTTGAAAAGTATATTGGTTCTCGAAATGAAATAAAATTGTTGCATAGTTTCAAGGGGCAATTAAAATAAATGATTTTCCCGAAAAGGGTGCCGATAGAAGGTTTGAACATCCTGCCTGGTATATCTTCCAGTTCAAGCATGACAAAGACAAGTTCAGACAAGTTTAAGTCGAATAAGAATTGTTCTCGTTGAGAATATACAAAAAAGGAATAAATAAAGATGATTCGAGAATTTGTGGACTAATTCATTTCTACAAACTTTCAATATATAAGAACGGAAATAACTATTAAGAGTGCTATGGACAAGTCATAGCTTGCTTTTAGCAATAGAATTAGGAGAAATTGAATATTTTCTTATAGGATAGGCTGATTCATTGTGGAAGATGGTCCATTTCCATCTCAGGGAGTGTGGAGTTTAAGTCACAAGATTTAATTTCTGACTACTACCCTCACTCACACAAAGCAGTATCCGTTTGGGGTGAAGCTCCTAAAATATATTCTTAAAAAATCTTATGTTAAATTTGAAAAATAACGAAAATGATGCCGTATTCGATTGGTAAATTTGCACAAAAAAAAACGAAGTTTCTCTTTATGATTAATGGGAACCAGTTCAAAAATACGTTAATTCTTGCCATTTGTAAGATAAATTACAACGAATTTGATCCTCAAGTATTTTGGAAGATATGAGGTCAGAAACCGTCGAACTTGACCAACTTATTTTATAAATAAGAAATTTGATTATTTATTCTGTTGTGGACCTTATTATAAGATCATTAAAAAATATCTATAATAAAGGGTCGATTATTCAAATGAAATTTTAAATTTAATCAAATACTCAAATCTTAATTTTTATCCAAATTTGATAGAAGCGTGCAGAGTCTTAAAAAAAGTTTTCGCTTTTGCACAAGTTCAATTGATTTAATTTTAATTCAGTAGATTTTGTAGATAATCTATTTCTTTTGACCTATAAGTAGACACTATTAATTCTACATTATTTCATATTAATCATTGGTAAAAAAATATAATAATTGCTTTTTTCATTAATTGTGTTTGACCCCTAGTAATTTATAAATATATTTATAAATATTTTATTGCTTTTGGCATTAAGTAAAACTTTAACTACTTCAACAAATACCCCTTTTAATATTTAATCCAAAATGATATTATCGCAATTAGATGAAATTACTTCCAATTTATTTATATATAGGTATATATAAATAATCTTATAATGAATTTCTAAATCTTTGTATTTGTATTTCCTTTATGGCGGTGGACAGGTCGATTAAAAAGCCATTACGGGAGTAGAAGGGGCAATCACTATAATTTAATGACCCTCCCTTTCCCTTTCCATTTGGCTTAATAAGAAAAAAGGGTAAACGGGGGGGGTTAGAAGGGGTGGCTCCCGATAATAGTAGACCAAAAAATATAATTTACGAGAGAACCTATTTTTTTCTGTTTTATCATTCAAGTGAAATCTCTTCCTTTTTATTATTATGAATAATAATAATCAGCGGTCTTCTTATTAAATCATAAGTACCGTCTGATAAAAAAATTCTCTAGCGTGTTTTATGCACATCACATAGCTTTCACTAATCCCGGATCAAAATAGTGATTTTATAGTTATATAATAAAAATCAAAAATATTAATAATACAATTGGAATGAGATCTTCGAAAACAAATTGTTTTTGTATTTTGTTTTGTTTTTTCTTTTAATTGAATGTTAAGGTAGTTCTTTCACAAATACAAAAATTCAAGAAGTCTTCGAAACTTGGAATATAAGTTATTAAATTAAATATTTATTTAAAAGCATAATAAACACACTGTTAAAATTTGAAGACGATTTACCACACCAAACATGCGCCGGCGCCGCACGGCCGTGCGCTAGGGATACCCCTAACTGATGTGCCAATATAGTTGCCTAAATCACAGGGGCTCGCAGGATCGAGTTATGGCTATTAAATGGCTCGAGTGATGCGAGCGTACCGCGACAGGTTTGAACATGATTGTGACTGGTGATGCTTCCCCAGCCCTCTGATCGCTAAACAAGCCTTCGAGTCAGTTTGTCTGTAAAACAATTTTATAATAAGGTAGACAAAATATTAATTAAAAAAAAGCGGCTAAGTGCAATCAAATACTTCTGCCAAAACATCTTTTAGTTCATCATTCACAATTAATTTTTTGATTCAATATATAGATTTTAATTGAAAGTCAGACGTCGAGTAGGAATAAACTAATTTACTTTCAACCTCATAAAATCAAAGTATTTTCCATAAGATAGCGAAAATGATTCAAATATGATTCTATTAATATTCTAACATTAAAAAGCTCAAGAAATTTTAAATTAAAGCTAAGCGAAATTCATATATGACACGGTATGAGGATACTCTTGACGTTCTGAGATTTTAGGGATTTGCCGCATCCTCAGCATCCATGGACCTGACGCCCCTGATGTATATGTATATGTTTATTTGTATCTAGCAGAGGACAACCTCATTGATTTCTTTTTATGAATCAACAACTCTGCTACTGTCTTCAAAATCTTTTCAATTACATTTTTTCTTCTATTTTCACAGTTTCATCTGGTCACCCATCCAAGTCAAAGTGCTTTCATAATGCCAAGGCCATTCATGCAAAATTTTAAAAAGTGTTTTAAAATCTACTGGGAAGTGCGACACCTTTCGTTTTTCCACTCGTTACTTAACACGTTCAGTAATTTAACCTCTCTCACAGTAATTAGTAATATTTCTCTAGACAGACAAACAAAAAAAAAAGAAACATCTTTTGTGAATAATTCATTAATATTTCACAAAAGAACAAAAAAAACTTCGAGAAGTGACCTTTAAATCCTGATTCATTATTCAAATTTAAATTTTTAATTTGATCATGTTCTTTAGATTTTCTTGTTTTTTTTCTTCTTTTGTTTGTAGTTACCTCAATCCCCAAGGGTTCCGAAACTTGAATAGTATTGTTCCAAAATCAATTTCGAAGCAACATTAAGGAGTCTCAATTTTTTTTTCTTATATTTTTTAACTCATCTACTTCTTTTCCAACATAAAATATTGGTGAAAATCACGTTAGACTTGACATCTCTTCGAGATTTATATAATTAATACGCATTTTGAAAAATCTTGAAGAATAAAATAAAATTTTCAAAAATGAAGGGTCCTTTTTTGGACAGAATCCTCTGATATGTGTGAAACTTTATAAATAAAAATTTAAATCTTCTGTGTGCTCTCTCTGTACCTATATATATTGTAGAGCAGTGTTTTTCAACCTTTTTCATGACGCGACCCCTTTAGTATGAAAAATTTTTGCGACCCCCTACCTCCGCTGTTTGAAACTTGTATTTTATTATGTTACAAATATCAAATCCGTACATCATTTTTATTAATTTTTATAATTATTAGGTATCGGCTAAATACACAATTAACCTATAGCAGACATATTTTTCTTGGATTCGTTTTCGTGGACTCAGTCTTTTATTGGACTAGTGGGGTCTGGGAAATTTTCTTAATAAAAATGGGCCATTTCACGCCAAATCGGACTGTTTGAAAAATTTTAATTTTTGATTTCCTTCATTTTTTGACATTTTTTAGTAAACCCATCAAAAAACTATTCCTGGTAAATTTTGAAATTAAAAAAATTTGATCACCGGCTTAAAAGATATGGAATTTCGTGTTTTCGCTGATAAATTCTTCAAAAATGGTCCAAATTAAATTTTTTTTTTTGAAATTTTTGTTTTTTACATACTTTTTAGAAAAAAAATACAAAAATATTATTTAAAGTATTTTTATATGCAATTTTTGAGTTTGTAAATGTTAATCTTGTTTTTGAAACTGTATGTACTCTTCGATTTTTTGATCATTTTTAACTTCTATTCATTCTAGAAATTTTAAGACAGGGTTGATAGTGGTCCTATGATTATTACTATTTTTTTTCGATTTTGATTTTTTTCAATAAACTAAAATACTAATTATTTATTTTAAACACCTGTTAACGATAAAAATTAATTCAAAATAACTAAAAAAAGAGAACTCAATACCAAAAAGTGTTTTTAATAATGATTAATAGAGAATAAAATTTTTTCAAAATTTTCTAAAATCGCAATAAAATAATCTTAGGACCACTATCAATCCAGTCTTCAAATTTGTAGAATTAATATAAGTTTAAAATTATCAAAAAAAATCGAAAAGTATTCAAAAACAAGATTAAAATTTTCAAACTCAAAAATCGCATATAAAAACACTTTAAATAATTTTTTAATAATTTTTTCTAAAAAGTATGTAAAAAAACAAAGATTAAAAAAAATTGAATTTGGACTATTTTTGAAGAAGTAATGAGCGAAAAAACGAAATTCGATATTTTTTAATCAGATGATTAAAAAAATTTCAAAATTTACCAGGAAGAGTTTTTTGATGGGTACTCTAAAATGTCAAAAAATGAAGGAAATCAAAAATTAAGATTTTTCAAACCGTCGGATTTGGCGTGGAATGCCTCAAATATATTTTTAAACTTTTTTTTTTTTTTTTATTTTTTACTTAGTCTTTGCGACCCACAGGTTGAAAAACACTGTTGTAGAGTTTATTGTATCAAATAACTTGTATCTACTGTTGAATATTCGAAATGATAAAATTCTTTAAATATTTGAATAAAATTTCTCATAACTTTTTATCTATGGTAGTATAGTAGATAAATATTCGTATATATCAATTAATTGAACGCGATGGGAATAGAGCACGGTGGCGCATTCTTCTCTTGAGGGGGTTGACTTGTTCTGTTACCTGTTAAGAGAGGCGCATATCTTATCGTTGCAAGTTGGCCTGATCGTGTCAGAAGACATGCTCCTGATTTTGGGCTTTGGGCTAGGGGCGGGGGACATCTTTTGACTTTTGACAGATCACATCCCAACGATCCATCCCACTTCCAGTTGGATAGTTAACATCACGCTATCGAGTGACGCCGATATAATTTCATTCGCCTTTGGCAAAATTCAGAAGCCAGGGAGAAAATCGCTCTCCATCTCTTTCTCGCTCAGCTTCTTATTTTTTTTATTTTTTCACCTTTACATACTTGGTATTTTACTTTACCATACAGGGTATGGTCAAGTATTGTAATCATGCATGAAAAAAAGTTGATTTTTTGCTTCATTTTTTTGAAATATTTCAAAAACGGCTGAAACTATTTTGATAAACAAAAAAAAAAAATTGAGCGAAACCATGGTATTTCGGTCTACAAAAAAGCTCCAAAAAGTGAACATTGAAAAAATTATTTTTCGAGATATTAACTGTTTTGTCTAATTGTCTGTTAGTCTGTGCGTTACCAAATTTTGAAGACAAGCTAGCTCAAAAACAAGTGTGAATATCAAAACCAAATTTCACGTAGTTTTGATGCTTGAGATTAAGAGCTGATTAGATTTTGGTGCATATCGAAGCAAAATTAAGGTGTGGGGGTTAAAATATCTATATTTTCAAACTAAAAAAAAAACAGGTAAAATGAAATATACTATAAAATGAACCTAAAATAACGAAAATATTTTTTCCTGGCGCCAAAATAGAGGGGGGGCAAAGATAAAAATCTAGGCCCTTGTACCAAACTCAACCAGAAGTGTATGGTCAAGTCAAGTGTATGGCCACATCAGAACATGTCAATTTATTTATTTTTATCAAAATAAGTACTTTTTTAATAAAATGTCTTTAAATGTACAAAAGTATAGAACCCTAAAAATAGGAAGACATGAGATTTATAGAAACAATGTAACAAAGAAAGGTTTATTAGTAGACTTAGTAAAATAGACAACACTTGTTTTGATAGGGATTCATAAATATTTATTTAATGATCAAATTGAATTGCAAGTACCAAATTAAATTTTCTCCACCTTATGCGTGTATAATGGGACAATAAATAATTAGCGTACCACACGAACCGTTCGCGGGACCAAAGGGCCAAAGATAAGGGAGTCCCGGCAGTTGTCAACCCTTAGTTAAGAAACTTGAAACATATTTTTAAGGCGTAAATGCTACCATAGAATTTCAATTTTTAAAGAGATCTAAAAATAAGCCGGCTACGTACGAAGAGGAGAAAAATTATTATACAGTCGACTCTCAACAATTCGACTTTTTCGATAATTCGAACTCGAAATCGAAAAAATCCTGTGTATTTTGTGATACGCTCGATAACTCGAAATCTTTTTCATAACAAGAGGGTGAGAGAACGTTCCATAATACGAAGTAGGCCACTACCCCTCTTTATAATTAAAATTTTTCCTAGCAAAAAACTATTCTCAATTGTTAATACAAATTTAATTTTTTTGTTCTTTTTTGTCGTTTTCATTATTTTTACTTTTTTACTTGAGCCTATATATAAAATTTATGTGAGAGTTCATACATATTTTCAAAAATATAATTAAAACTGTTAATAATTGGAATTTTTTTTCTTCCTCTTGATAATTCAAACTTCTTGATAATTCGAAGTCTCGATAATTGTAGTCCCTTGGATTTCGAATTATTTTGAGTCGACTGTATCTTCAAAAATACCTACTTGAGGTATCAAATTCGTTCTCATTTGTCGTTAATAAAAAGAAAAAGAACTAATTTTAGAGATTTTTTTTCAAAATTTTAATTTAAGTACCTAACTACAAAAATTCCATTAAAGTGGCCACTTTGGGGTCCTCCCACACCTTTATTTTAATGAAAATTAAATTATAAAAAAATGTATACTTAATTAAAGCTAGAGGGATTACATCTCGTGGTAAAATAATATTTTTCTATTTTTGACCTCACGAAAAATTCAACCCAAGCCAAAATAGTCACCAGATTAAAATTTTAATATAATTTTTGATTGTGGGGGAAATTAATACACATCAGTTGTAAATTACAAGTACGTATCTTATTTAGTTTCTTAAGAGATACAAATTGCTTTGACAGAAGGATAGATAGATGTAACATTGTAGGGACATTAATAGGGTCCCCTTTTTTTTAAACGGATCATAAAACCCCCCTGAAATCAAGACTACAAAGAATTCAATAAATTGAAATTTGATATGGAGGTTATTTTTATAAATGGGGATGAAGAGCCCCGTCAAAGTTGGGCTTCGCAGCTAGTATACTAATAGTATTGAGATAATTCGGTATGAATTCTTAAACTTTGTTTTTACTATAGTGTAATTCTTGATCTGGTTGAAAATATAGACATAAAATAAATAAACGAAAATGTATAAATAATATAGATTCCAATCAATTCAAAGAAAAATTCCAAATCACGCGAAAGTTGTGTAAATTGATAGAAAGATTATTTTCTAAATTAAAATCACGAAAAATTTTATGATATTTAAAAAATGTATATCTATAACAGGTTATATATCGCTATACTTAAATATTATGTATTTTAATACGAAAAGTTCAAAAAGAGAAACTTTTACTTTGTTTTATCTAATCTAACATTTCTACTAAATAATTTTTTAAGTTAGTATTATTTATGCAAATAAATATGTATAAAAAAAATATATTATTTAATTTCTTATTAGTTTTCTTTTTGTTTGAAGCTATTATTCTGTCATATAATTTTATATATATATTTTTTTGACAAGGGTTGACGATTTAATATTTTAATTGCGTCCCTGAGAGCATAATCTAATTTCTAAAAGGTCAGCTCGCCATTTTCCATGAATTAACTTTAATAAGCCTTAGAAAATAACAGGGTCTTTGAGAAAAGAAAGAAAACCGAGAGAAGGGTGGACGAGAGTCAATCACTTTTTTATATTCAATAAATTAGAAAGAGCTCCGCAGCCAGCCAGCCAACCGACCGAGAAATCGAGATAATGGTTCAATTAAATTCAATATATTTTCCCTTTATTGACCCCTTTTGTCCTATAGTCAGGGAAGAAACAAGAAATTTTAAAATAAAAAGAGATGAATGAATAATCTTAATTTTTGTCGAGATCTTAAAATATATATTTGATGAACTGGAAAATTATTTCGGAATCGATCAGCAATTAGAAAATTGGTTGAAATTTTCTAGTTTATTCACTAATACTACTAATTCTAAAAGCAGTTTTCAGGTTATTATAAGCATTTTTCGAGTTAATTGAAAAGATTTTGTTTTGCTGAGAGGAGCAAAGTTGTTTCATAAATAAACATATGAAGGCCCCACGCAAAGAACGGGCTAAGTCCATTTTTTCAGAAATGCGTTTATGACTCATTCTTGTGACCAGGTATCTGCACTATAGGCTAATTGAAAGAGGTTTTTATGTTTTGTGAAAACGGAAAGAAATGTGAAGAAGAATTGTCCTTCCTTTTTTTAATATAATTTAACTTTAGCTGTTATTTTTTTAAAATGTACTTAACTTATTTTATAAGACATAAATTTGGCATTATAATTATATTACTTACACTTAATCGAGGTGTTATATATATATTTATTTTTTTCTATTGAAAGTTTGATATGCTCTCATGAAAAATATACGTGACTTAGCATGTTTTTTTTTCAAGGGGTCTTCATATACATAACATACATCATATATATATATAGGAAATGATTAAGATGATGGATGATTTTATTTATTATGTTTGGCCTCTCCTGTCGGCGTAAAGCCAGAAAAATGCTTTTCTAAAATAAGATTTTGCACTAGGCAGTTGAAAATATGCTTTTTTTTAAAGAATGGCACAAAGCCTGCATTTATTGCTTCGTCGTTACAGAACGTGTATACAAATTACTTCTTAGACACAAGGCGTTTCTTTAGCAAATCGTTCCCAGGTGATCATTCACCTCGGAGAGCTGTCCCATTCAATGAGCTTCAACAAATGACAACTGAACTCGCATCGAGGAGGTGGCTGCTTTTATAAACCTGGCCTTAATTAGCAATTAAACTGATTGGTTAATTATTCGCGCCCTTAGGATGACGTGTGCATAACTTTTCGCGCGCTCGCTTCTCGTTATAAAAGGGGCGTGTCCTTGCTGCTTATCCGTCAATCGGTCGAAAGATCCTGACGGACAAACAACAAGCAAACGCCTTTCTCCAACAAATCTTTATTTTGAAAAGCATTTTACCTTGAAAGGAGTAAAGAATTAAATCCTACATATATATATGTATAACGAATATAAATATGTGGATGGATTAGTCTAAAGATTCCCGAATCATCTTTATTTATTCCTTTTTTTATTATTTCTATTTTAATAGTTCCTCAGCGAGAACAATTTTTATTCGACTAAAACTCGTCAGGACTTGTCTTTGAGATGATTGAACTGCAAGATAAATCTACCAGGCAGGGACTTGAAACCTTCTATCAGCACCCTTTTCAGAAAAATCATTCATTTTAATTGCTCCTTGAAACTATGTAACAATTTTATTTCATTTCGAGAACTAATATACATACTTTTCAAAACAAAAAATGTTTTTTTAGAAATATTTGAAATAAAGACAATAATTTGAAAAAATTAAAGATCCTTCTGAAATTTTGAAGTCGACCTTATATATTTATGAAAATACTTTAAATGATTGAAATTTTGGGGATGCACCGCATCCACGGACCCCACTCCACTGGTATATATATAAAATTGTATATAAATAGCTTACACTAAAATTGTTTTTCTAGATTTTTCATTTATTATTTTTTCGTTGACGTGAAGTGGTGGGGGTGGGGGTGAGGGCGAGGAATTAAAAATAATATTAATATATATCTTTTAACTGAAGCAAAAAGTTACCAAGCATCGCTCGGTGGGCAGGTACTTCATGTTATGAGATCATGTAATTTTCACTTAAAATACCTAAACACTTATTAAAAATTAAATAAAAAAACCCATAACGTGTAAGTACTTTTTCCTCTATGTGATAGCTATCCTGAAAAATCTTTTAAATAAAAAACAAGCTCTTTGAAATTATTAATTAGTACAGGTAAACGGGATAGAAAAGCCGACAAGTCAACTATTCATACGAGAAAATTGAATTTATTTTTTTAACCAACCCTTCTGTCGAACTAAAAAAAATCACATTTCGAAAGAATATTATTTCGTTTTGCTCTCACGTTATTAATAATATCATTATTTATTTTTTCATTAATTAAATATTCATACAGCATAATATTTTTCATATAATTTTATTTTCCCATATCTGAGTTATTTATTAAAAAAATTAATATATTCATTTCATCCCCACTAATTTAAACAATCTAACATGTTTAAACAAAAAAATAAATAAATAATAATATTATTCTAGAAATAATGGAATTATTGTAGTCAGAATATTTTTTAAATATATATTTATGTATTTTATATAATATGAATAATTCAAATGATAATTTATTATTATTATTATTATTATTATTATTTAATATTATTAATTGTAAACTTGTTATTTTTTCATAATCACTCTGATCTCTTATAATCTCTAACATATATTTGTATACAATTATATTTTAAAAAGTGTTTTTTTATTAATTATAGAGATTATTATGAACGCCATGAATTAATTTTTTGCACTGGTAATTTTTCCTCTGTAAATTTTTTCTCAGTGATGATATAATCCTTTTTTTAATTTTCAAGCGATTTGAAATTCCATGGGAAATAGTGATTGACAAAATCCGTCTCTCGCCTTCCAGTAAATATTTAATAGAGCTGAAGACTTAGTATTTCATCTAACTTACGATTTAAATATACAGATGTACTGTTAATTTATGGTATATACAGTTAAAATTGTTTGATCGAGCGGTTTATTTTAAAGTGGCCCATACACTGTTAAACAAATTGCACAACAGAGGCTATTGCGCAATTGTTTGACAGTGTATGGCAGTGTTTGATGCGTTGCGCAAATGTTTGACAAGTTTCAAGAATGTTTGAAATCTTTTGCACAACGGGAGCGTTTGTGCAACGCGTTGTGTTGTATATGGGCTAGTTGCGCAATATTTTTCAGTTGTCTGCCGGTTTTCTTGGTGAAAGTTTCAGTTGTGCAACGAAGCATTGTGCATGGCTTTGTTGTGCAATTTCTCTGACAATGTATGGGCCCCGGCAAACGATGCGCAACACAACGTTGCACATCGCTTTGTTGCGCAATTTGTATGGCAGTGTATGGGCCCCTTAAAGGAAACTTTTCATTTTAGAAAACGTCTGCATTATGTGTATTCATTTTTTTTATATATTATTTGTACTGAAATTAAGATCTAAGTATTTGTAATAATTTAAAGATTTACGGATGATTCTTGAGGGATATTTTAAAGGCTAAAGTAGAAAGGAGAAAGCAAATGGGAATATCTACATAGATTGGAGTAATTTCTCCAGATAATAAAAGATAGAATGTGGGACTTTTAGAGAAGAGAAGATTTCTTTAGAATGCAGTCATGAGGTTGCTTCAAACCAGTCTTAGGACTGTATACCCTATGATGATATATCTCCACCCCTTCTTAATAATTAATCTGTCATCACTCGAAAAAATCAATTCTTTATTAGTAAGTAAATGTGAATAAATCTTATATTTATTTTTTAGATTGTTATTAAAGAGTGGTAAGTAAAAGTCGCATGGTGCGCACACGTCGCATATGATTTTTTTTATTTTAAAATTCCCTCTAACCGTTTTTAAAAGATGAGAGGTTGATTACTGATTTATAAGTGTGGCTCTAACATTAAAATATAATTTTTATTTTAATGCAGTAACGAGATATTGCCTACCTTGAAGGGGTTAAAGACAGTAGTTTATTTATTCGTGTTTAGAAATGGTAATGAAATTTTATCTGTTCCGTGTACATAGGTATATTAAGTACACGTTAATTCAAGAATGAAAAGTCGAAGAAAGTTTGTTCTAGTGCCGGAATATATTTATTTCTAAAACAAAGAACCGGTTTTATTTTAGACTTTCTAGCTTAAAAGTTTTCAGAAAATGAAGAAAATAATATAACAAAAATTGAATATTTATCAAGACAGGAAGCTCTTAAATGGTTGTACTTAATGAGTAGAAATTGTGCAAATTAGTTTATATAAACAAGTTGATCCTTTAAACTTACTAGCTTAAACTGATATTTGTTAAGAACGTACCGAATATTAAAAATTTATTTCTCTAATTTTATATACATGTTAAAAATCTATAATACTACCTACTATGGGGTCACTTCACTATTTATTCTCCTGAACCAAATATAAATTGAAGGAAAAAGTAAAAATATTTCCAAGTCTCGGTACGGTAGCCACAAATTGGTAGGAAATAAGTTTTGAATCCCATTATCTATAAAATAAATAAATTGATTAAATTAATCAATTAAAATCGAAAAACCACCCTTAATGACTTTATCATGACAAGGTCTGAAAAATTTCAATAAAATCATTCAATTTTTTTTCTTCTGAGAGCCCATAATCTAATCAGTTCGAAATTAAAACAAGTTTGACAACAGAGCGAATATTCCTATCGTGAGTATCGGAATCTAAAAAGATTTTTAGACAGAATAAAATTAGTTCAATACTTCTCCTATATCTCGGGTTAAAAAATGCTTCAAAACAGGTAGTTTAATATAAGAGTGGAAATTGCCGATAGACTTTAAATTGTCATTTATTAGATTCAAGCTGAAATGAATAATGTTAATTGCATGTCAGAAGAGTTGTATTCACTTCAGATCGGGAATTGAACCCGAGTGCCAAAAATAGCGATTCGAGCCAATTATAAATAGCTATCCTGAGAGTTGATCCTGCAGACGTGTAATTAAAATTATCACTTCCAGATTGGACCTAGTAGAAGACAACTCTCTTGATTTCATTAGTATTTTAGTTTAATGTTTAACAAGAAATCTTAATTTATAAAAGGAGCAAGTTAAGTCGCTTGGATTATTATTATATTTTTTTTAATGTCTAATATCAATTCAAACTTAAGCAATTTAATTTTCTCTTATCATTTTTATCATTATTTTTTCCTTCAAATTATCGTGAAAAAACAAAAAGCAAATTTCCCTCTTTAAAGCAAAAAGACGTAGAGAGAAAGAAAAAATTTGCATGAAAAAATAATTCCAGTTTATAAACAAAAAGAAAGAGATAAGCAGCCGAAATTATATCCAACTTTTACTGCGTAAAACAATTATTTTTATTACAGTAAATGTAATTATAGAAAACAAAAAAATACCAAAAATAAAGGAAAGCTCATTTACCGCGACAAGAGATGGTGATATGTGCCTTAACTTTTTCCCATTCATGACCACCAGAGTGTGGTGGTTACCCTGCATTACATTGCACCCCCTTGAACCCCCCATTTTATGACATTTAAGAGACAGTATTCCTCACCACCCACGCTCAACTCCTGTTTGCTTTGAGAGCACGCCTCAAAAGTAGACGATATCAAAAAAAAGTTAATATCGAGGTCGGCAGTTAAATTCGCTATTGGATGAGCTCTTATTTCTATTTAACATTTCATCGTGAGTATTAAATTCTTATGAAATTTTACTATCCAAGTTTTCTACTCCCTTGGTCGAATCAAATCGTATTAAAGTTGTTTTATTATTATTTTTATTATATTTCTGGAATATTTCAATTATTTAAAACATTTCTTTCTTATTGATTTTTTTATGAGAATAATTATTGTTAGCTCTTAAAATAAATAAATTGATCTGGCCATCCCCCTGGTATATTAAGCTATATATATCTGCCACCCCTGGTATATTAAAATTAAATGAAATATAAATTATTTATTTATTTATTCTTTTGGCTTTTAAGAGAAATAATTTTAATTTTTTGGAATTGCATCTAAGACTCATTATAGGAAATTTCAATTTTTGAAATATGTGTTGCAGTAAAAACGCGTTTCGCTGAATACCTTATGGCAACTAGAGTTTAGTCAGGTTGAGTTTGGTTCAAAGGTCTTGGAAATTTTTTTAAACGAAAATGTCTAAAATTACAGCCTCTACAACTTTTCTTCTAATTTATGACAATTTCGTTTAAAAATTTTTAAAAATAAATACACAAAAAATAATTTTTAAGAAATAAATAAAAACCGACTTCAAAAAATTAAATGCAACAAATAAAATACACTAAAAGGTATAAAATAATTATTATCTTATTTAGTTACAACTAAACGACGAAATATTAACATGAAATTACTTTTTGAAGTCGGTGCCAAACAAACTATACCTATAAGCGAGCGTACCCGCCAAACGTACTAAGTAAGATCCGTCGAGTGCGATTCATAAAAGGTATATGTTTGGCACCAACTTCAAAAAGTAATTTCATGTTAATATTTCGTCGTTTAGTTGTAACTAAATAAGATAATAATTATTTTATACCTTTTAGTGTATTTTATTTGTTGCATTTAATTTTTTGAAGTCGGTTTTTATTTTTTCTTAAAAATTATTTTTATTTTCTCTTTTTAGTGATGTTATTAATAGTGATCATATCATCAGAACTTGACCAAATTAATATGACACCATCCCTAAGACATCCCCTTTCGGATAAAAAAAGAACCATCGAAATCGGTTCATAAACAAAGAGGTTAGGTCTAAACAAACCTAATAAAAAAGGTCAAATACCTATGAAAAAAAACGAAAAAAATGGGACCAATCGGAAGCTAGAGTGGACCCAATGCAAAAAAAAATTTCAAAATCGGTTGACAATTGGCGGAGATATGAGGTAACATAGGCACAAAAAAAAAATTCAGTCGAATAGAGAACCTCCTCCTTTTTTGAAGTCGGTTAAAAATGAGCCGGAAGGTCAAAAATGAAGATCCTAGACCTTTGAACCAAACTCAACCAACATCAGTAAACTCTAGTTGGCATAAAGGTATTCAGCGAAACGCATTTTTACTAGTAAAAACGGGGTTTTACTGCAATATATATATATAGAATCGGTTTCTCGAAAACGGCTCTAACGATTTGGATGAAATTCACGGGTTAGGGGGTTTTCGGGTTGAGAATTCGATCTGTCACGGTCTCATCTTCGGCTAAGTTGTTTTTGATGGGTGTTTTGTTAATTGAAATAATTATTCACAGGTGGTTGTCTCGATAAAAATGTATAATTACAATTTTATTCGATTTCCTTTTAATAGTTAATTGGGTTTTCAATTTTAAATCCCAGTAATAAATCATTGCAAATAGTATTATATATTAAAATTAGACAATTTAATTAATTAGATAGCTGGTTCAAAAAATGGTCATTTAAATAAAAAAAAATAATTAGAGGTATTGAAGATGGAGAGGTAGAATTTAATGCTGAATTGATGGAAAGGCTGCCCAAAGATAAAGAAAAATACAAATTCCGATTACATTGAATTGACTTGGTATTGAATTTTTGACTTTCCGATTATTATAGGTCTCACTTTTGGGAAAAATTTTTTGATAAGTTTTTTAATGAAACTAATTATTAACAGGTGGTGAATCAAAATAAAACAAATGTTTTATTAAATCAAAAACAAACACATGCATTACAGAGCATCGCTTGGTGTTTCAGGTACTCAGAATTAATTTCATAATGATGAACTCTGCAACTATCGGCAAACTAAATCTAGTCCATTTAATTTTTTTACATTTGGTTTTTATTCTTTGAATGTGAGCCCTGAGAGCAGGTTGCAAAAATCAGTTCATAGTTGCAGAACTTAATGGATTGAAATCCCACACCACTAAGAAAAAAGATTAAAATCTCTCACGAATTTCTTTATAGTTAGTATAGAAAATAAAGAAAAGTTGTCATCTACTAAATCCGAGGTGTTATGAATAATATTTATTAAATATGGGGCGAATACCACCAGCCTGATATAATTAAAATGTTCGATATCACCTCGGATTTAGTAGGTGACAACCTCTCTTGATTTTCTATACTGTTCTATCTATAGAGGAATTCGGGGCAGATTTTAATGCAATGGTCGAATACAACCCTTCTGGTATAATTAAAATTATAATACCTCGGAATTAGTAGATGACCTCTCTTGTTGTTATATAAATATCTTAGTTCTGCTACAATCGGCAATTTATCATTTATTGATTCATCAATTCATCAAACACAAATCTACAATGACCCTGGTCTCTAATTTAACTCTCGAAGGTAGATTTTTGATCAATTTTTTGTACAATTTTCAATTCCAGGACTTGCTGTGTCGGCTGTAAGGCCAGAGGGGTTGGCAATAGAGCCTCTGCCCACACAGAAGCTTAATGGTAGTGTTTCAGGGTTCAGGTAGCAACTTGTTCCGTTCGTGTTCTGCTAGATCGCGTGATATATATATTTATTTTTTACTTCTATATTTTGATTGATTCCGGCTCTACAGTGTGCACTGTTGCCGTGATTAAGGAGCGGACGGATACCCGAAGGCTAGAATCAGATCTGCTAATCAAAACATCCCTTTCTCTCTTACCTCTTATTCACACATCTCTATAATTATAATACAAACTATGTGCTATTTTTTGTGCAAAAAAAATGGATGAAAAAGTAAAAACTTTATCAAAACCCTGTAAAACTTTAGAAAATTTGTAAATTTTTTTTATCAACGATCAAGCATTTTTTTGTCGGAAGAACATTGTCCATTTAGCCAGCTCCTATGTGAATATTTATTATATCTTGGGTATTTTTGAATTTTTACGCTGACAAGGTATTTGAGTCCGAATGTGGTGTTAATTAACCTCCGCCATTCATTTAAAATTGAATTTTTTAATGAATGCTTAATTTCGAGTGAGGAAATATTCTAATATTGATTATTCATATATTTATTATTATATAGTAGAATATAGGGGTGGATATATTAAGGGTTGTTTACCTTTGGGTGGGTGTAGGTGGTTGCCCATGTTACCACGAGTCGCTATCGACACCAAATGAAGTGAAAATTCAGAAAGAAAGAAACCCGTTATTCGATAAGAGAATTGAGCCTGGCAATATTCCCCGAAATATTTCGATAAGAAAATCTTTCTTAAATGCAATTTTTATTCAATTTCTTTTCTTTTTTATTATAATAGTTTAATTAACGAGTCTAATTAATATATATATTAGGGTGACCACCCTCCTAAAAAACGATATTTTTTTTATTTATCTCACATGAAAATATGTTAATTTAACATGTTTTTAAAAATGCTCACCAAAAATCAGCTCGATTAAAAAATTTTAAGAGGTCACTCAAGATTTTTAAAAATTTCTAAAATGGTAGAAAATTGAATTTTTTTCTCGTCATGTTATTATTGTCTAATTTGAAAATTGTAAATATTCTGAAAATTTCAAGTCGATATATCAATTTATAGAGGTCGCTCAAGATTTTTTTAATTTTTAAAGTAGTGTACTTTAGATGTTTTCGAGTGACCTGTAAATATAATTTAATGAATAAATAAATTATATTAAAAAAAAAACTAAAAACACGCTTCTAAAAAGTACAAAATAATGTAAAATCAAAAAGTGTGGGGCGCAGAAAGATGTACTTTTAATTAATTTCGACAAAGTGCCCCACGCTTTTTGATTAAGTATTACATTATTTTGTACTTTTTAGAAGCGTGTTTTTTGGTTTTTTTAAAATATAATTTATTTTTTTACTTTTTAGTCTTAATTATTTTTATAGAGAAAAGTTTGCGGAATTTAACAGAATGAAATGTATTTATTTTTATATAATTTCATTATTAAACCAATTTTTTTTTACATTAATTAATGTATACATTGTATTTTAGCTTCGACTCAGGAGATTACTTCTCCACCATCGACTGTCCTTGATCATCTTTGTAGTCCTTGTTTTTAATAAGAGGAAAAAACTAATTGAATAAAAAAACCTCTTTTCCGATAATTATTCAAATTCCATATTGTCTATATCCATTAATATAATTTCATTTAAATTCAGTAGTTAAACAGAAAATTTTTTGCGGAATTTAACAGAACAAAAGTTACATTGATACATAGATAAATACATACATACATACAGGTGAAGCTAATATAAAGCGTGTGAAAAACATGTGAGATTTTTTATTTTCGAAAAAGATGACGTTATTTTTTCTCGAAATTTCAGCATGCCAAATTTGTTTTTCTGGTCACGGTCACGTATCTCGTATTGCTAGAGACTATACCAGATGTGGGAACCTTTTTATCCATTAAATTAGGCATTAATAATTTTTTTTTATTTGACTAACAAGTAATTCTTATGCGTTCTTTTTTTATTATATTATTTTTCAGATTGTCATAATCTAAATAATGAAACATTCATTAATACAAGAGTTCTCTGATAAATAAGAGGCCTCACAAGAAACATTTGGAGGCCGCAGGTTCCCCACACCTCTGGACTATACCATAGTTTCAAAGATTTGACCACCATTTTTAATTAGAAATATTTGATCTTTTATTCCTCATTGGTTCAAATACTCCATAGGATTTCGGTAGGTAAATTCGTTTTATCATAATAGTAAGCAAGTCACTTAATAAACGAACAGAGAACAACCTCATTGATTTCTCTTATGAATCAACAACTTTGCTATTCTCGGCAAAACAAATTTTTTTCATTTAAATTTAAAATTAAGAATTATAATAAACGGAACCACATCAGTTCTCTTCCAAATCACTAAAATTTGCAGAACAAGTTTTTCTTCTAATTTTATTTATCAAAATATCCAAGAGATGGCTGTTTTTATTGGCTACTCTTTCCAGCTTCTCTTCACATCTATTCCGTACCCCCCTTTCTGTCAAATTAAACTTCGATATAAATGATATTTCTTTGCGTGAAATTGATTTGCTGTGCAACTGATTAATCGTTACACGAAATGTTTACTTAGCAGGGAGTGGTGTATGCAGGTGTGTAGCTTGCTGCTCTCTCTGGCTCCCTCCTAAACACCAAATGACAGACAGACAGACAGACTGACTGACAGCCCATGTGTAAACAGCAACACTCATTGGTCGCCACTTTTCCATTCGTGGCTGACACACAAACAGAGAACCGCCTCGTTATCTCCATATGGAGAAAAGGGGGAGGATTCACGAGCTGGATGATTCACGCCAAGTTCAATCAATAGGATCTGATGCCATCGGGGGATCCCCAACTGAATGTTCCAACAAAGTTTTATTAGCAGGAGGGAACGAACCAACGCAATTCAGATTGGACACTGATTTGACGCAGGTCAGCCAGCCCTCCAAATCATGCTTCTATTCCCATTGCGTCAAACCTTGATATACTATTAAGAAAAAAATACAATTATTTCTTACAATAATACTATCAAGAACATTATTTGTAATTTTAGAAAATAATCTAAATTTGTAAATAATATAATTTATTTCTTAGATACTATACTTGCGAAGGTTTGGCCTTCATCATCAGTTCTTTTAACTAGAAATAACAGATTGAATATTTCTAATTAAAAGACTGATGATCGAATGGGATTAAATAAGGATAATTTATTTTTTAAAAGGGTCACGGATATAATAATCCTTGACTATCCATTATCTATTGACATGTAAGAACGTGCAAAGATCTAAAAGACAAGTCCTGACAAGTTTTAGTCCAAGAGAGAAATTATTTATCAATTAAATGTGATTGTTCTAGAAAAGCCCAATTCCTTGTCTCCTAGTACTAGAATGATAACTATTAGATTTGGTTAGTGTCGTTGGATATAAATTACTGAAATAATAAATATTTTAGAAAATAAAAATATGAGAAGAAGAAGAAGAATTTTTAAATATTCGAAACTTCATTATTTTGTTTATCTTATCCTTATAATTTTGCTTATAGTGCATTTATTCTACTTCTTGAAAAAAGCTTCACGTATTGTACAAATGTACATTCATATTTCGAAAAAGGGAATAAATATATCTCTACATATAAATCTCAATATTTTAAGGAAGTTTATGATTTTATATTGGCCACACTCATTGCAGTGCTGGGCCCACGGGTTAGACAGTCCTGGTTTACATGAAGTAATACCAGTACCTATTATATTGGTGTACACTATAATATTTACAAAAAAAAAAACATACAATTTTCTCCAAAAGCCTCAAAATTTCACCCCCAAAATATTCTAGAACAAATGATATTTTTCATGACTGTATTCTCCCTATAAATTATGCCTTAAACAATTTTGAATTTGAATGGTCTTTAGGAAAAATATATAGACAAATTTATATTAAATTCAAAACAAAAATACCTCTTGGTACCAATAATTTCATTAAGGAGAGCTGAAATATGATCAAGCATATTATTCTACACTAATAGTGTTCCGTTTTACTTTTGTACAGAACCCTAAAGAGAAGGAGAGAAGAAGAGAATCGTTTCTTTTCTCTATCTCTGTTTCTCATTTGCAATTAATTAATTGGCACCACTGATGAAGATTTTAATTACCCTCATTGAGAACAAAGTATTACATATCTTTTCATTATGAAAGACTTGCAACGAATTTATTAAATCGAACATTTCATTAGATAAATTTCGAAAAGACAAGTTAGCAAATGGAATTGGCTTTTTCTTTCTCTAGTCCCGGACGATCAATCGATGGTTAGTTATTGGTCGAGTGCTTGTCTCTCTTTTAATTAATGATCCGTAAATTGAATGAAAATATTTATTTTCAAATACCAATCGACTATATTTATTGTTAATTGTTTGAATAATAAAAAAAAAAAACCATAAAAATATATAAAAACAAAAAGGACAAAGGTATTGTATTCGGGGGTGAAAATTGTTCAGCTTATATTAAATAGAAATGTTAGGTTTTAATCATTTTCTGTTTAATTTAAATAAGTGAATTATTGGGGGAAAAAACAATATGATAAAATGTTTATATACTCTTTAAGCAACGTTTCGTCCTTTAATTTTTAGGCTTCATCAGGCTAAAAAATTAGAAAGCATTATTTGTCAATAGAGGTTAGAATTGCTTAACAATATAATCTATATATTAAAATTAAAATAAAATAATATATAAATAAAATATAATAAATTAGTCTAGGCAAATTATTTGAAAAAATAGCATAAACAGGAAACAATTCCCGGTAAAGATTTTATTGCTGAAATACCTTTATTGGTAAATTTAATCTAGTTTAAAAATCTATAGAGTGGTCTTTGTCGAATGTGCTCCTTCATGGTCAAAATGGGGAAAAATCAAAAAAAGTACGAATTTTAGGGATATTCAAAAGTGATCCCGGGGGCTGTTTTTTGACAGGGGCTAGTACCGGTTCTACTTAACCTAAATAGATGAAACTGTTATCATTTTTCACTTAATTTAAAGAGGTTTAATTTATCTAATAGATATCATTTTGATTTGATAAGCCGTTTTAGAGTTATTCAAGAAAAACTGAAAAAACTCCGAAATTTTCTCATTTTGAGGCGCGTAGGAAAATTTCCACAACACAGATTTGGGAAAAATCTTAGGGTAGTAATATTGGAGTACCAATAAAGGTATTGCAGCAATAAAATCTATACCGGGAATTATTTCCTGTTTATGCCATTTTTCTCGTAATTGGGCTGGACTAAAGGATTTTCCCAAGTTTTCAAAAAGTTTTAACTTTTTCGTCAAATTCTATCCAGTAACTTATACATTTTTTAATTGTTTGTTGAAAACAAGAAGATTAATTTGATTTTTTTGTTTTCGGCCTTCACCCCTATCCGATGTTTAATTAGTCCATTGCTAATTTGAGTTCAAAGCCGAGCGTTCCGTTTACCTAGAATAGGTATTAGCTGGCAGGTTGCATTCAACGGCGGTAATTCAGTTTGCATGTTAGCCGAGATAGACGTTTGATGGACAGCTACAACTTGCAGCCCCTAGCCCCTAGTCCCTTTATTCACCCCCTCTTCATCACTCTCACCCCACTTCGTTCCATATTGATATTTACTCTCTGTTCAAACAATCCTTGAAGGCAAATACATATTATTATTACAAACTAAAGTAAAATTTCAAGCGATATATTTTAGAACAATGATTTCAGAAATTCTATAAATCATGTAGCACCCCTATCTTTGATAATAAATATAAGAATATTTAAGTAAACAATGTGTCAAAATGTTTAACAATTGATAGAGGCATATGGGGTTCTTTATAGAAACATCTAAAGATTATTATCTGTAGGTTGAAAAATAAACAAATTTCCATGATGCTGGTATTTGAAATAAACCATAGAGCAACCCATTTTGATCATGAATTATACATACATTATCTTATAGAATCGGTTAAATTGAGAAATAATAAAAGACAAATACTATTTAGAATCTAGAACTAGCAAATATAATGGAACATCGGTTAACGAAGGCCTTAGTTAACTAACTAGCAAATCGGATAAAGAACTTTTATTTTGCAAAAATTGTCTCGGATAACGAACGCAATCACAGGCCGGTTTTTGTGTTCAATTTTAGTTGATGTGGTAAACGCGGTAAACATTACTTTTCCGAGTGCTTAAGTTCTTCTTTAGTAAAGTAAAGAGAATTTTTGAAAAAAAATTTAGAAACTTTTTAACATTTAAAATATAAAATACTAGGTAGGTTTCACATAAATAAAATATCAGATGCTAGTTTAGCACGACTCTATTTATACTGTATTTCGAGGTATATATAAGCCCATCTTCAGGAGTTTACAGAGGACAATTGCTGCATGCTGGATATCTATAAATCTAAGAGAATTACAAAAAAGTGGCTCAAGTAAACGTTCAAGTCAGCAAAATTTGCTAGAGAATGAGATAGGAATCAAGTTTCTAGGATGAGTGGTTTTCATTTTATGAAGGAAAAACTGCGATTTTTTGCAAAAAATTGCAGTTTTTCAAAACTTCATCCTCATTGCGGCACGGGTTACCATTATCCAATTAAGATGAAACTTTGTTTCAATTGTAGGAAATTTTGTCTAGTTTAAAAATGTATAGAGTGGTCTTTGTCGAAAACGTGCTATTTCATGGTCAAAATGGGAAAAAATCGAAAAAAGTGAGTTTTTGGGATTTGCGGAAACAAAAAAAAAATACTCCAATTTTCAACTAGCGCTTGAGCCCGAACGGTTGGTCGGAGATAAAACCTAAATGATGAAATTTGTAGGAAATTTTATGAACTTTCATTTTGAATAGGAAGGTTATTTACGAAAAGTTGATAGTTTTCGAGTTATAAGCAAAAAACCGCCAAAAAATGAGATTTTTTTTTACCTTTTATTGCATTTTTGACAATGTTCCGTCACGAAATTTTGTTAGCAAACCTCAGATTCGGATTCAGCACACCCAAAAACATAAAGGGTCGAAGAAATTACAACTACCCCAAAACTTTCCGGGTAAAAACACAATTTAACTGGACTATTTGTTTTAATAAAAAAAAATTCCCACTAAATATTTTGCTTTGTGGATTAACCCCTCCCCCTCCATGACAATTTTTCTGGCTAGGCCACTGTGTATGTTACTTCATGCAACCATAGGACATCATTGGGCTGCGTCTTCACTCCCGCGAGCAGATGAACCCTAAGAAAACGGCTAAATTTTTATCGAAATCCAGTGAGGTGTTCAAAAATACATAATACTAGACAAATTATATGATCAAATAAAATAGTTAGACAAACAAAGCGTTATGACTGTCTTGTCTTGACGTCATCTGTTTAATTGAGGCTCTCTATCTAATCAAATATAAATTATTCTCAAATGAAAATGTCACAATCAGATTGAAATTTTACAATCCTATTATTTTTTTATGTCTGATTTATCATTAATTCATTGAAAAGAGAGAAAGAGAGAGTTGCTGATTATTTATAGGCCTAAAAAAGTCATAATTATGAATTAAGGATATCACATTCAGAGTGATATTGTTGCAATGCAACCGATCAAGTGATAATCAAATAAGCTTAAAGAGAAAATCGTGATTAGATTTTCCTCCAAGATAACCTCAAATTTATTATCTGCAGCAAGCAGTCATGAAAGGAATAGAAAAAAACAACTAAATACTAATAATCGTAAAAAATGCCCCGAGACCTTTATCTAATAATATTGAATGAGATGTCCAGATTAAATATTGTAACATTGTCGCCGAGGACATGTTAATCGTTTTTTAATGTGAGTGTCGGCTATCTCAGGGCGAACCAGTCCAAAGCATCCGCCTCGGTTTAATTACCAGTAAGGGGGCTTAATTAACACCAGGAGAGGAAACCCAAAGGACCGGTTGACACTGGAGTTAATAGAGACCATTCCGGGAAAAATGTCTCCAGCAAAACATACATTGGGAGATCAAATGACGGCGTATTAATTGCAAATTAACGAATTAATACGATTATATCAATAACAGGGAGCAAAAGCTAACAGAGTGGAGAAAAACAAACAAACAACACCAATAACCTTTAAAGGACTGTGCAATCATCATTAAGGGCTGCGCAAGTTGTCTGCACTTTTATGAATGAACCATATAGACACGAATACTATGTTAAGAAATATATTCCACTAATCAAAGAGATAATAAATCCACAACAAGAATCACATGATAATTGAATGAAATAAGTTGTTCAAAACTCGGTGTCTGCAAGATTTTGGGGATTTGGGTGATTCTTAAAAGTGATTTTTTATGGAAGAGAGGGTGCGTTTTTTCTTGAGCATAAGACATTGAAAATATTTATTCATTAAAAAATATTAACTTATGTAATAAATGACTTTATAGGGATTACATTAAGGAGGTTCTTCGGGTACGTAGGAAGTCAAACGAGTGTCGCTGCAGGCTTTCTATTGACTAAAGTGGTATCGTCGTGAATTCCTCAAACTAAATACATCAAAATATATATAAATATATAGTATTTATTAAAATATAAATACAATTAATTCAAAATAACGATGGAAAAATTAGTACAAGTGAATACTGTGATTTTAATAATATAAATTATTTTTAACAAAATCATCTGTTAAAGATTATTGATTTCCTCATTTTTCAATCGATGTAGTTAATGAATTGAAAACTTAAATGGTCCATTAAATATTAAGAAATCTTACCAGATAACCAAGTTTTTAAAGAAGGTAAACAAACGCTCGGTCGTTGCATTTGTGCAATTACTCACCTGAAACAAAAAGAAAAAAAATCAAATTAATAAATTATATTAATAAATATTTTAATAATAGGTACAATTTTTAAAATATAAGGTAATGTGGCCATCCACAGGACTTTCCCATTTTCCTGTCCCAACTAATAAGTATATACGATATATTCTTTATGTTTTTATTTCTAGTAATTAACTAATCAGGGAACTACCCAGAAAGAAGGAAGCCCTTGTCGGCAAAGCTTGCCTGTCTGGTGAGCCTAGTATTGAATTTACTCCAAAATTTAAATTTTTTTGTGTTTATGTTGAAAATTGTCTGGAACTTGAAGAAAAATCATTTTCAATCATTATTTTTTTCTCTGTGTGTTTGGATTCAGATACACATGGAAATGAAAGGTCGTAGAAAGTTCGTTCTTATGGAAAAAATTTTGAATTTCCAATTCGGAGAAGGAATTAGAGTTTGGACTTTCTAGCTCTAGACCTTCTGGTTAAAAAATGCAAAATTAGTGAAAAAATAATTTTTTAATTATTTTTTGAGATTTTAATCCATTTCTAAAGTAACAATTAATAAATCGAGAAGATGTGTGTTATGAATTAACATTTAAAAATTGTATTTGATTTTTTTACTAAATTTTAATTTAGGAGAATAAATAGAGGTTAGGCTGAAAAAAAGTTTCAGGGAAAACACGGTCATTAACATATCGTTAGGGTCAAAAATTATTAATTTACCAAAACTGCAAACAACGTGCTGATTCGTGCAAACTTTTTTATCAAATTTTTATCAAAATAGCTTTATATATTTTTGAAACCAAACAAAAAAGAGGACTTTTTCTGTACGATTACAATGCTTCCCAATATAATGCTTATGGTAAAGTAAAAATTTAGAAACTATGTGTTTGTATAATACATAATTTTTTTCTATTTCTAAATCTGAATTGATTACAGAATAAATTTAGTATGTGTTGTCATAATAAAATAAAGAATAAATTGTCTCTTTGTTACAATGTTTAATCCTGTACATTTTTATGTAAATGTACTCTCATCATTGAGCTGATTATAATATAAAGTGGTTTGTGCAATTGATTTCATGACGTAATGCACAACATCATTGCAATGACATAGGGATTCTATATTTATAAATCTATATTTCTATGCTATTATGTTGCTGAGCTTTTTATAATGTATTTTCTCTTTGTATGTCTCTAACAAGATGAAAATTGAGAAAAAAAAAATGAATCTGATGTTGTTAATGAAATTTGTAAAAGCTAAATAATTGAAAAATACATGTAATTAATTAATGATCTCGTCTCTATGGAAAGGCTATCTGGCCGGAAAATTATATTGGCGCGGTTTCAACTCTTGAGGAGGCGATACAGTCTGACCAATAGAGTGGTGTCTATGGATGATGTGGATGCAGCGCATCCCTAAAATTTCAAAACCTTTAGAGTATTTTCATACCGTGTCATAAATAATCTAATATTAAATCTGAAAAAATAATTTTTAAGAAAAAAATAAAACCGACTTCAAAAAAATTAAATGCAACAAATAAAATACACTAAAAGGTATAAAATAATTATTAACTTATTTAGTTACAACTCAACTAAGAAATATTAACATGAAATTACTTTTTGTAGTCGGTGCCACTGAGAGACTATTAAATTTGAAGATCTGAAAAGATTAATTTATTTCAAAACTGTAGACGGTACCAGTATTTTTGGGTGAATTTATAATAATCAGAAAAATCATTCTTAAAATTCAATATATTAGATATCACCACCGAATGTCTTGATAAAAGATTCTCTGACGTGATCCCTATCCCTATCCCGAGATGCTTGTGTCTCAACCTCACCATAAAATAGACCAAAAGATATATAAATGAGAAAGAAACGATCTTATTTTATCGATTTAATCTATGTGAAGGTACACGTAATAATTCTAATATAAAAAATAGCATTTCAATTAAGAATTTTGTAGTTTAAATGAAATGTTATGAAAACATTCAGTTTCTTCGCTGGGGCAGGGAGTCGAGTAGAAATGGCAAAAGGGTTTAATTTTTCCCCCATCACATATTCAATTAAATCTATTGAAATTTAATATCTCTGAAATATTTTCTTTTATCTTTTATATCATATGGTTTTTATTAGAATATTTGCATTTTAAAGGTTAGTTTATTTGAAGTCTAATTTAAATAAACGCTAATTACTACTTTGAAATAATTTTTAAAATTATAAAATTAATAAATATTATAAAACCATCGATTATTAATAATTATATTCAATTTTGAACGAAATTGATTGATTAGTTTTTAAGAAATTGGCAAAAAGCTAGAAAACTGTAATAAATGACTCCCTGATGCCGGGTGACTTGCGACCCAACCAATCGATATAACAGTACAAAAGAATTATAAGTGAGAAAAAATCGATCTTATTTTTTTTTTTTTTTTTTTATGATAATGATGAGAGAAGGAGTTACACCAAAAAAGGTGCAACCCCTAAAGGCCTGGGTTGGCCCCTCCATCGTGAAAAGAAGAAGAAAGAATTTTGTGGGTTGGGCGGGGGTCGAAGGTATCTGTGGATACGGGTCTTAAATAGCTGAAGGTTATAGGTCGCGGGAAAGATGGTGGCAGGGAGCGAGTTCCGCCCTGGAGGTCAGCGGGATAAAGAGTTGGCGAAAGCGCTTGTTCGAAATTTATCCAATTTGACAGCGAAGGGGTGCTGGGAGCGTTAGAAACCGCGTGCTTCGCGCAAAGAGGGCATTAGGGGGGATAATTGATTTCAGCTCGACTGAACAGACACCGTGATAGTATCTGTGGCTCACAGGGAAAGGGCAGAAACGGTTCTTCGGTGAGCCAGGAGTCGAGTGAGTTGGTTAGGAGCTGGCTCTCCTATTAGCCTCGTACTGCTTCTGAATTGCATCCAGTGTGGCAAGAGAATGCTTGGAGGCGCCCTCCGCAGATGAGAGCCATGATTCGAGACGGGGAACTTGAATTTGAGCCTTTGCACAGCATAAGGCGTTGACTGGGAGTACTAACGGCTGTCTAGACCTAAGTAGGAGACGAAGCTGCGCGCTGCAGCTTTTAGCAGTGGTTGAGATATGGTCATTCCATGAAAGGTCAGACCCTAGAGTCACGCCTAGCGTTGAAGTTTTATCCCTGAGTCCTGGTGGGTTTGAGTCGAATGATATGTTTGGGGGGTTTCTCGTCGACGCGCCTAGAAATAAGTGGCGAGCACTGAGTTTTCCCTGCGGTGAAGTTGGCTGAGCGCTGGGGATCCCCAGTTTTTAAGTTTGCGCTTAAGTCTAAATTAATTGAAGAGGCAATGTCTGTACGGTTTTTATGCGTAGCAGGGGCGTCACGCAGGGTGCCGTCATCTGCGCTGAGCAATGTTGCCGCGATTGGAGGGCAAAGTTTAGGAGGTCAAGTTGATTATAGATAAGGAAAAGCGTCGGGGAGATGGCCGATCCCTGAGGAACTCCAGCGTTGGTGTGGAAGGGGGAAGATGATATTCCGTCGATGACGAGCACCTCGACGGCTACGGTCTGAAAGAAAACTTTCGAGCAACTTACAGAGCTTACGGTGTAAGGCCGACGGAGGTCAATCCGGCAAGAAGATTTTCGTGCCGGGCCATACCGCGGGCTTTTTGAAATGGTCACAAAGCTACCGCGAGGGCCTATTCCCGGCCTCCCGGGTTTTGTTCCAGATATGAGTTACATATGCTAGGATGTCACCTGTCGACCGGGATTGCCTGAAGCCGTATGTGCCTATCGTGGATAAATTTATTTGACTCTAAGTGTCGTAGAACGTGCTCGTTGATGGCACTTTTTCCATAATTTTTGGATAAGACAGAAGTGATTAATAGCGGGTCGATGGTTTTTCATGTGTTGGAAGAATCGCCTTTTTCTGTAATTGGTTGGATTTTATTGATTTAATCCTTTGGAGGTTCACAGTATCTGCCTAATATAAGAAAATAGCATTTTCATCAAGAATTTTTAGTTTAAAAGAAATTGTATGAAAAATTCAATTTCTTCTCTCTTCGAGAGCGAATCAAGTAGAAATGGCAAAATGTTTGATATTTTTTCTCCTTAGATATTTATTCAAATCTTTTGAAATATCATATCTGGGTGTTATTTTCATTTATCTTATTAAATAATTATTATTAGGAAATTTGAATTTTAAAGTGTTTATTTGAAGTCCAATTTAAAAAAACGCTAATAGCTCAGTTGAAATTGTTTTTAAAATATGAAATTAATAGAAATTATAAAACAATTGATTATTAATCATTTTACTTCAATTTTGAACGAAATCGCTTCAGTACTTTTTGAGAAAATGATCAAAAACCATCTGAGACGTCTCAAAAACGATGCTATTTGAAAGCACGAGATGCCTTTGAAAAAGTTGAAAAAGTCATATGAAACGAAGCGTTGACTTGTGACATGGAAGTGGATTTCCGAGTGCGCTCTAAAACGGCCTTTCATAGACGGTTTTCTGGGTTTTTGACGATTTTCTCAAAAAGCACTGAAGCGAATTCGTTCAAAATTGAACTAAATGATCAATAATCAATTGTTTTATAATATCTATTAATTGAAAATATTAAAAAAAAAAATTCATCGGAGTCATAGCGATTTTTCAAATTGGACCTCAAATAAACTACCCTTTAAAATTCAAATTTCCTAATAATAATTATTTCCTACAAAAAATAAATGAACCTAACACACAGATATCAAATTTCAATAGATTTGAATAAATATCTAATGAGAAAAAAAATTAAACTTTCTGTCATTTCTAGTTGATTCGCTCCCGGAGAGAAGAAATGGAATATTTTCATAAAATTTCTTTTAAACTAGGAAATTCTTAACCAAAATCCTATTTTCTTATATAGGCAGATACTGTGAACCTCCAGGTAGATTAAATCGATAAAATAAGATCGATTTCTTTCTCTTTTATAATTCTTTTCGAGAGGTTGTGTCGAGATCAGAGACACATTATTTGTTATTAATTCATCAAGTCCATTCACTCTACAATATTGGAATCTCTATTTTAACTCGTAAACATTTGATTTTAGACATTTCCCTTATATGATCTTTTCTGTTGGAAATTAAATTTTGTTTAATAAAGGTCATTTTATAAATTTGTGTAACTCAAAGGGTTAGGCACTAATGGTGAAATTTAAGATGAAAATTGCTCTAACGCCCTAGGTATTCTACATATAAAGATATTCTAATGAAGAAACATCTTGATAATTTAATTTAGTAAAAGAAAGTCCATTATGTATAATTAGCTCAGATGACTATTTAAATATCTAGAGTAGAGAGAATTAAACATTCAAAATTAAATAATAATTTCGGAGAAAAGTAAACATTTTTTTACAAAAATAAAAGGGTGCCCCTTAGATTAAATGCGAAATTTTTTATTGAAATCTGTCTCATCAACCAAATTTCATATTTTTTGATGCAAAAATTACCTGGCCAATTCATTGGGCTTGAATTTTTATATTGAAAATTATTTACATTTACATAACTCCTAAACTATTGATTTTAGATATTTCTCTCATATAAACTTTTCTGATGGAAATTAAATGTACTTTAATATAAGTCCTTATATGAATTTGTTTACCTATAAGTGTTAGGCAGGAATGGTGAAATTTAAGTGGAACGCTAGATAAATACTCCCTATAAAACTCATTGTCCCGGATAGAAAAATCGAAACTATTATTTCGAGGCATCACTTATTATGTATTTCTCATTAAATTATTTCGGTACTTCCAAAATTTGTCAATTCTACTAAAATGTTAGTTGATCTCTAATCGGATTACCGAAATTGAAATCTTGTGGTGCTAATCAGCTTGAGGATTGCCCCCCTCCAGGCCTAACTACGACAATGGTCTTGAACACCCCATTTTGAGACACGTAACTAAATTTTCGGATCGAAAAACATAAAACGACAATGACAATGAAAAAATTATAATAGTCGGCGACCAAAAATAAATTCAAAATAAGCTGATGTAGTAGTCATCCACAGGTTTTTAAAATAGAAAAAAAATCGAAAAAAGTCCGAGGTTTTGGGATAAACAAAAGTGATCCGGGGAGATGTTTTTGAATCCCTATAAAAAATCGAACTACTAGACTAATTTTCTATTTTTTAACCGACTTCAATAAAAATAATTTTTAAGAAAAAATAAAAACCGACTTCAAAAAATTAAATGCAACAAATAAAATACACTAAAAGGTATAAAATAATTATTATCTTATTTAGTTACAACTAAACGACGAAATATTAACATGAAATTACTTTTTGAAGTCGGTGCCAAACTAACTATACCTATAAGCGAGCATACCCTCCAAACGTACTAAGTAAGATCCGTCGAGTGCGATTCATAAAAGGTATATGTTTGGCACCAACTTCAAAAAGTAATTTCATGTTAATATTTCGTCGTTTAGTTGTAACTAAATAAGATAATAATTATTTTATACCTTTTAGTGTATTTTATTTGTTGCATTTAATTTTTTGAAGTCGGTTTTTATTTTTTTCTTAAAAATTATTTTTATTTTTCTTTTTAGTGATGTTATTAATAGTGATCATATCATCAGAACTTGACCAAATTAATATGACACCATCCCTAAGACACCCCCTTTCGGATAAAAAAAGAACCATCGAAATCGGTTCATAAACAAAGAGGTTAGGTCTAAACAAACCTAATAAAAAAGGTCTAATACCTATGAAAAAAATACGAAAAAAATGGGACCAATCGGAAGCTAGACTGGACCCAATGCAAAAAAATTTTTCAAAAATCGGTTGAGAATTGGCGGAGATATGAGGTAACATAGGCACAAAAAAAAAAAAAAAAATTCAATCGAATAGAGAACCTCCTCCTTTTTTGAAGTCGGTTAAAAATAACGAAACGTTCTATAATGCCCATAAATTTCAATGAAATTTAGAAAAAAAAAGCGAAGAATAAAATAAAAGATTTCATTGTTCGCATCCATAATCAAATATTTAAAAGGATCGTAGGGAATTGGACCAGCATTTTAGGGGTATCGGGGCTGTTTATCATTTTTATAAGAAAATTCTCAAATTTTTACCATCGAATCATTGATGTATTAAATATTTATTCCCGAAATTTGAAGTTGATCGCCTGTCCCATTACCGAGAAATAAATTATTGAAAATTTTCCTTTTAACATGGAAGTAAATGGACAGAGCTTTTAAAAGGCTATAACTTCTATACAATTATAGCATTTTCGAACAAATTTCTACAGATCAATAATTCAACTTTTTATGAATCGAATGATACATTTTTCAATAGATTTGACAGTCTAGTTAATTAGTTTTTCATAAATGTAAAAAATAAAAAGTTATTTGCATCCAACAGAATATAACAAAAGCATTAGTGTAGAATTCAAAACAAAGATTTTTATTCGAAATTAACCTCATTATTAACCATTTTTGTTATTAAAAATTTAGTAGGAAGACGTTGTCACTCTGCAGAAATACAAAAGATTTTGTCGAAGATCAACCAGATAGATAAGCTGTCCCGAACTGCATTAAATCAAACGCAAAGTTTTTTAATTAAATGGGCCAAACATTTCGTTACTGATTAGCGACTTCGTCAGTGGCTCATTTTATTAACTTATTTTTCAGGTGTTATAACTACAAGAACAAGCATTCCAAAGAGTAGGATGTCTTCCCCGAATCATTCAATTTATTATCAAGACAATATAAAACATTAAAAAAAACACTTGTAATTGATTGTCGTTATATAGTAATAATTATATAAAAAAAATCAAAATTGAATAAAATCTTTCATTAACCATTAAATCTATTTTCAAGAAACGCGTTTGATTTAAATTCTGGTCCAACTCCTATGATCCTTTTAAATAAAATAAAATTTAACAAATGAATATTAGGTTAAAAATAAAATAAAATGAGGAGTCTTCTGTTTTTTAAATAAAATTTTTTTAATTATTTCTAGAGACTATAGTTTCGAAGGCAATGTTACATTCTAATCTTCCAAGAGGAAACATGAAGAAAAAGACATTATATATTTTTCAAAATTTTCAATGTATAAATCTTAATTTGTAACTAATTTGAAATATTTGTGATAGACTGATGATGAAGGCAATGCCTTCGAAACTATAGTCTCTAGAAATAATTAAAAATTATTTTATTTAAAAAACAGAAGACTCTCTCATTTTATTTTATTTTTAACCTAAAATAAAAACAATTCTGTTACCATCGACAGTGAAATCTTTTATTCAACTAATAAATGAATATTACTTTTTTGGACAGCATCCCCTGGTTGAAAAGTCACAGCTCGCCATTGCGTCTGACATGTAAAAAATATCTTTAACACCAACTTAGATTATCGCCCTATTGAGATTTTAATGTTTTAAATTTTACTCCTGAAACGTCTTGATTATTAATAAACATTTCTATATTGATTCTATAAAAGATTCGTATTGAAGTCCCTCAGCAGAGCTCTACGAGAGTACCGAAATTTTTTCTTAATTATAGAGCACGTACAGGGTGAGATAAATAACTACAAGATTTTGAAGAGGTATAAAAAATGAAAAAATTTCACTAGAAAAAAACTGAATATATTTTTGAAAAGAACATAAAATAAATTTTTTAAAATGTGTTTTAAACATTATATCAGACAAAAAAAGGGGGGGGGGGGTCAAAAATGAAAATTCTAGTCCTTTCGACCAAACGCAACCAATACATTTTGTATACATATTCTGTGGACCCCCAGAAGAATAGAAATGCAAAAAACTAAACACCCAAAATGGGGGAGAGGCCAAAAATGAAAATTCTAGCCCTTTGGACCAAACTATGTATACAAAATTTGGTTGAGTTTGGTCGAAAGAGCTAGAATTCTTATCTTTGACCCACCCCCCATTTTGGGTGGTTAGTTTTTTTTTTCATTTCGAGTCTTCTAGGGGTCCTCAGAATATGTAAGTATACAAAATTTGGATGAGTTTGGTCGAAAGGGCTAGAATTTTCATTTTTGACCCTCCCTCAATTTTGGGTGGTTAGTTATTGCATTTCTAGTCTTCTGGGGGACCAGAGAATGTGTAGGTATACAAAATTTGGTTCAATTTGGTCGAAAGGGCTAGAATTTTCATTTTTGACCCTCCCCCCATCTTTTTGAATGATATACTTAATGTTTAAAACACATTTAAAAAAAAAATATTTTTATGTTCTTTTCAAAAATATATTCTGTTTTTTTCTAGTTAAACTTTGTCATTTTTTACAATATATCTCTTCAAAATGTGGTCGATCTTTATGCCCCACCCTGTATAATTAGTTGTATTGGGGGGGGGGGATAGAATATTTATAAGGTTTTGACCAGGAATTAAATACTAAGTTACAATCAAAATGAACATTTCGAGTACTCTAAAAAGTGTTTGTGCTAGAGTAATAAATCACGTCACGCAGAGTTTTTAGCTGGAGCGAAGCCCCAGGCCACATCTAATACAATATAACTTTTCAGATGATTATGGCTTATAAATAAACTAGAACACGAATATAAATAAATAGGAAGTGCTAGATGGGAAATTGCTTCAAAACGTAACAGATTTTTTTTACAGCCATGCGTGTCCCACGATTTGAATTTTTCCTGGGGGCGAATCAAGCGCGCGCCTTCACTTTATTTCATTTAGGACAAAAAACAACAACAACAGCCATATTTATTACCTAAGAGAGTGATTACACGAAGCGAATAAATTATTATCTTTAAGCAAGGTGATTCTTTGGTTAATGTATGCAATATTGCCAAAGGAAAAATAAATAAATTATCCTTCAGCTACCGGCATTTCAGTTTTATAGCTTAGCGCTTGCTTAGCAGATTATCAAAGCAAACGGGAGGTTGGTTTTTATCTCAGGAAGACCACTCCTCGAGAGCGCATAAACTCACTTGTTTATCCGTCCTTCCTTGAGATTATCGCCCCCCCCCCCCTGCCCACCCTGCCGTGATTTGAAAGCAAAACAAGGTTCTGGTTAATTTTAGAGAACAATAAATGTGCTAAGCAAGTGGATGACAAATAGAGCTATTGTTCTCTATGATTAAGGCTAATTAACGATGAATAATGAGTTGACATTGCGCAGACACCTGAACTATTCATTCAATAATTCTTTCTCGTATAGCATACAAAATGCGAAAATAAATTGCCTACAAAAAATATTTTCTATATAGGTATTATTAAGGGTTAAAATACATTTTATTTTATCTTATATATAGTATAAATAAATAAATATATAGTGTATTAAAATGTATTCTCCAAATATTTACTTTATGTAGGTATTCTTCTAATTTTTAAGAAAAATCAATTTATTTATTTTTTAATCAGCGTCTTTTAAAAACAAAATGCAAATAATACTCTATGTACATTCCATAAAAATATACATAAATCATGAATTTATTTAGTTATTCTTTCTTTAGGATAATATATTTTTTTAATATTGTATTTTAGTCCTTCCAAAAATCTAGCCTACTCAGAAAGCCTTTTTTCTATAATGTATTTTTTCGGGGGGGGGGGGGGGGGGGGTGGTAGTATAAAGATTTCGTAAGGTATCTAAAATTTAATTTACCAGTGAATGTTAATTTTTAATTTTTTTAAATTTAAACATTAAAGCAATATAAATTGGAAGTCATATTTTCCTATTATTTGACACTATTAAGTATATATTTTAAGCCTTATATTTTCTATACTTTTTTTTAGGATTTTATTATTTGAGGATTATCAAACTCTATATCTATAGGCCATATTTAAAGTAAATAGCTTTACTAACTGAAAAGCTGAAGGCCTGTATCAGAGAGATAGACTTCGTACACTTAACGGAATGGGGAATTAAAGTGATGATTTAATTCAAGAATTTTTAATTTCTGTTCCTTTTCATCGAAATGTCTATAAAGTTGAGAAAGTCAGTCGATTTTTTGGAATGGTTAACTCAACCCTATGATACCACAAGAACAGAAGTTTAAAGTAAGTAGAATGTACCACCGAAATGCTGTATATTCAAATTAAAGGACTGTTTAGATTTTTAACTTCAGAACTTCCTGTCGAAAAATGTAAAAAAAATATACAAATTACTTACTAGAAAGCAATTTTGCTGAATCTTGAAAAAATAGGAATATCAGTTTTATAATCTTTAAAGAGACAATAAAATAGTGTGTCTTCTGCTGGAATTATAAATTTTATTTGTAACGAGTCTAGTTTCGAGGGCTTTGCCCTCTTCATCAGTCTATTACAATTAATTCCTGTGAAGCAAAGCCCTTGAAACTATAGTCTCGTTATAAATAAAATTTATATTTCCAGCAGAATGCATACTCTTTTATTGTCTCCTTCAATATATAAAAATTCTGCTACCCTCGGCAGAAAAAAACTTTCAATTTAGATTTATAATCATTAGAATCAGAAAAGAAAACTGGCTCTCGTTCTCTTATTTTTATTCTAAAAGTAAAGTTCGAACTTTCCAGATCAGCATATTGCTTTCTAAGGTCCATATGAAGATCTTTTAAACTGAAATGGATGAAACTAATGAGGTGAAATTTGTATTTAATAAGCTAGTCTTTTGTACAAAACTCGAATCATTTGGGGACGAAAAATAATCCAAATGACCAAAGTTTTCAGAGAGCGTACCGAGTCTTAAAAAAGTTTTCACTTTTTTCTAAAGTTTACTTTCTGAATAACACGATATTTCTATTAAAGTCAAAAATTAAGCATGTTGTATTTTATTACATCGAATATAATATTGGAAAGCAACGGGTTTACGCCTTAAGAGTAGGCAACCACTCTTGAGATGGGGAAGATTATGTCGCGCTTATAAGCTGGTTAAAAGAACGTTCGAATATTATTATTAATAATTCATTATGATTATCAAAATCTAAAGCTTAGGTTTCCTAAGATCCTTGAAATAATTTTCAAACTTATTTTAGTGATTCATTGCTTTGCTTACATATAAAAAATAAATAAAAATGAAAAATAAATGTTCAATTAGATAAATCTTTTTCTAAATGTTATCGTAAAACTTATAGCACGTTTTTCTTATATATTTTTCTTTTTTTTTTTGGTATTTTTTAAGCTGAAATCCATGTTTGAGATCTGGTTCATGATTGAATTTCATTAAGTTTTAATGAAGAAAGAGAGAGAGAAAAAACTAAGTTACTTTTAAACTCGGTTTCTCGAATTCCAGTTGGAGTTTAGTTTTAGTTTCGTTTGTGTATGTGACGTGTGAAGAAATAAGAGACCTTATATCTATATATTTATATTTTATTTTTAAATATATAATAAGTTAGAATAATTTGATATAGTATTTACATACTATTGCACAATATCTTGTAGTAAAACAAGCAAAAAAAAATACTACTATAAATTGTTTGGTCATGCACAGGTTGAAAAAAATGAGAGTTTGGATTTATTTATTTATTTTTCATATTTTCTTAATTTATGTAATATTTCTAAGATTATTTTATTTGATAAAAAAATCAACCCTTTTGAAAGAAAGTTCTTATTTTAAAATTATTATAAAAAAAAAAAAAAAAAATAGAGTATAAAGTGAAAACATGTTCTATTTCTTTGCAAATTTTAGTTTGAATTTATTTATTTTTTTTTTGTTAGAGACCTGTTAAAGCTAGAAAGCTAAAAGTTGCTAGAAAAGATTAGCAAATTAATATAAAAACTTTTTACATGATTTCAACCAATTAGCAACAAACCATTTAAAGGTGTTCGGGACTGTTTATCATTTTTATAAGAAAATTCTCAAATTTTTACTATCGAATCATTAATGTATTAAATATTTATTTCCGAAATTTGTACACGTCTGTCCCATTACCGAGAAATAAATTATTGAAAATTGTCCTTTTAACATGGAAGTAAATGCGAGCTTTTAAAAAGGCTAAAACTTCTATACAAATTATGCCATTTTCAACAAATTTATACAGATCAATGATTCAACTTTTATGAATCGAACGATACATTTTTCAATAGATTTGACAGTCTAGTTAATTAGTTATTCATAAATGTAAAAAATAAAAAAGTTATTTGCAACCAACAGAATATAACAAAAGCACTAGTGTAGAATTCCACCTCTATTTCTTGAAATCGTTTTTGTTTTAAATAAATGTTTTTATATTGAGAAAAATTTTATCTCAATATTCTTTTTATAGAAATAGATAGTAAAAAATGGAAATTGCCAATTTTAGCTAAAATAGGCACTAAAAAAAGGCATTTATAGATGAAATAGGCACTAGCACCCAGAATAGGTGGCAAAATATGCATTATAGGAACTAACAAATGTCTCTTATTTTATTCGGAATTTCATGAAACTCATAGATATAAAGGCCTAAATTTTAAGCCATAAATAAATAATGCTGACGTGTTCTGATATGGCCATCCACTTGACTTTACCATAGAACCTGGCCCATAAAATTATTTATAATCATGTAGGGGGGGGGGTAGTTTTTGCATTTTTATACTTCTGGTGTCCGACTGATTATGTATACAAAATTTGGTTGAGTTTGCTTAAATGGGCTAGATTTTTAATAACCCCCCTCCACCCCCTTTAATTTTGGATCACTATGCACCAAAATCTAATCAGCTCTTAATCTCAATGGACCAAAACTACGTGTGAAATATTGGTTTCGATATTCACACTAGTTTTTGAGCTAGCTCGTCCACAAAAATTTGGTAACGGACAGACTAACAGACAGAATAACAACCAGACTAACTAACTGACAGACATTTTGTCAAAACAATTACTCTAAATCTACGATTAAAAATATAATTTTTTCGATGTTCACTTATTAGAGCTTTTTTGTAGAGCGAAATGCCATGGTTTCGCTCAATTTTTTTAATCAAAATAGTTTCAGCCGTTTTTGAGATATTTCGAAAAAAAAGAAGGAAAAAAACCACTTTTTTCATGCACGATTACAATACTTGACCATACCCTGTATGGTAAAGTAAAAAAAGGCAAATAGTGCGATATCCAAGCTCTACGTCATGTGATTCGAATAGTTTCAATGCTAAAAATCAGAATAAAATAGAGGTACTTCTTGAATCGGATTAGCCGAGAGCTTAAAGACACTAGCCTTCTAAGCAGGAGTCCCGGGTTCGAGTCCGAGTCCACTGCATTGATATTTGACAGGCTATAATCTGATTCCTAGTCACCAATCCGTCTGGCAAGCGTGGTGACTTAATGCCAACCCCTTCCATTTGATGGAAGAGGCCTATATTCAGGAGTGGATTGTCGCTATCGACAGGCTAATGATGATGATGATGATGACTTCTTGAAAGGTTGTAGTTAGTGAGCTGAAATTGTGGCACAAGCTAGTATTAATAAGCTGCGCCTGTTTGCCATATTTCAGCTTTCGTTCTTAGGCTCTTTTCTACAACCTAATTATTATAAAATAATAGTACTAAAATAAATAAATATTTCTATTTTAATGAGTAATTATATTCAAATCGCGTAATCATCAATTGCTCACGAAAGTTGATCAATTAGCATAAAATGATTCTCTCTTATCTATTAAATTAATAGTCACAGATATTACACTATTATATAAGGAAAATATAATTTTCTTTTTTTACCTATATTACTAATTTTAATAGCCTAGGTATATAAAAAGCATTTATTCTGAAATTTAATAGATTCTATCAACTAGGTTTGAACAACAATAATATAAAAAAAAAACTCCGTTTTGATATTAAAAAAGAACAAAAAAATATTAGAGATATATCAGAATAATTCTCAATAGAAATATTCGAGATATACCCTATTTCTAGCCATTAGCATTTTACGGTCTATGTTAAAAAGACATTAATCAAATGTTATCTACATCCCTATTATTATTATTACATATTATTATATATGAAAGGATTGAATGGCTAATGTATGTATATAGAACTTGGATAGCTATAAGTTTAGACGACATTTAAGAAATAGTAATCTGTTCCATGTAAAAATATTTTAAATATAATTATAATTTAGCCTGATTTTGGTGTTATATGCTTTAATAGATATGATTAAACTTTTTATTTTTTAGAACTCACTCAACATATCGAAAATATTAAAAAATACAAAACTACAACTTACAACTACAAATTCAATTAAAAATAGATTACTAGGTAGGTTTCACAAATTGCAGAATTATTATTATTTATGAGCAAGACTCAATAAATAGCCCATCTTTAGGATTTTAAATTGATAATATCACCAGAAATTGGTCTAAAATTGTACATTAAAGGGGCTAGATGGCCCTACAGATACAATGTTTTTAATAAATAAATATATATTGAGCCTTGCTCATATGCAATTTTTCTTTTATTTGTGAAACCTACATAATAAACTATTTTTAATTATTAGTTGAATATATTTTAATTAATCTCGAACCATCACCAATCTCCCTGAACAAAAAAGTTTAAAAATGCTTTAGTTTTTAAGCAATTTTCATGGGCTGGAATTGGAATTACGTAGAATTGGTTGTTGAGCATGGCTTAGAGAGTTAAAACAAGACATTCTTCCTTTAAGACTAGAATTTCACTAGAAAGTTATACAACATATTTACCAGGCAAAGGGGTTAAAAAATTTAATTTTTTTAAATTATTTAATTATTAATTGGTAAGGGGCAAAATTTTATCCTAACATTAACAAAAAAGTGAAAATCGGCCGAGAATTCCGAACCGAATTAATATCTTCAAAAATATTTGAGACTAGCTGCGAGGCCCGCTTTCGGCGGCTCTCTTGCTACGCCCCCTGGACTCCCACCCTATACAGGATATGGTGCATTATTTTTTTTTGCTTTTTATTTCCAAAATATCTCAAAAGAGGTAAAAACTATTGCGATCTTTAAATCTAGTAGGCATACGCTAGTACTTTACCCAAATGGTTAAGTAGGTATTGTAATCGTGCATGAAAAAATGACTTTTGGTGTTTCGTATTTTCGAAATATTTTAAGAACGGCAAAAACTATTTTGTAAAAAAAAAATGAGCGAACTCACAGCATTTCGGTCTATAATAAAGTTTTATATAGTGGAAAATTAGTTGTTTTGTCAAAATATCTCTTAGTGGGTTAATTAGTATGTCAATTAGTGAGCGTTTTACCGAATTTTGTGTACGCTCTAGCTTTATATATATATATAAATTTGAATCCGATTTTGAACAACTTTTTTACAGTTACTTAAATTGTCATAAATGATTATAAATTTTATTTTTTATTTAATTTTAATATATTGGTGGGACAGGTGTATATTAAAGTCATGAGATGGCTACCTCACATATTATATTTAATGTGATTTGTGAGTGTATGTGTTTCATTGTAAATTACTGTAGGGTCCAAAATTTTGCGGTGAGCGCTGCTTGAAGTCGGGGCTTCTAAACCTAAAAGAACTAATGATTGTACTTTTTTATTGCAAATTATTTTTTCTTTTTTAGTAACATCTGTTTGGGGATCTTTTGTTAATGTCTTCTCTGAAATGGGTTTTTCAATTGGATTTCAATCTCGGCCCTTCTATCTTATAAAGTGTCGGTATATGTGTTGATTAATAGAATGGAATTGTGTGTGAATGGGTTTGCACCTCGTAAAATGTCTGCTTAATCGTGTCTGCCCGCCTGCATGCATAATCCTGCATAAGTGTCTGTGAAAAATCGAAACTCAAACAGGCCGGCCGCGTCCTGTCCCTCGGCCATGGATGGATGGCTATAGCGAACGAGGTGGGTGGGTGTCTCTTCAGCAAGAGCATAGCCGCAGCAAGAGCATGAGGAGGTTATTATGGACATCCCCGGGGGTAGATACCCCACGTTATGGTGTTTGCTCAACAGATTTTACTAGGCTTAACATTTTATCTGCGCTCGTTTCATTTTATGACGAACAACGAAATATTCCAAATGAATGACTCTATTTAAGCGCCCTTTAAACAACATAAAAACGGTTAAATATTCAATTACAATTTCCCGACTTAATCACTAAATAGAGGAATAAACAGGGCGAATATTGATGTATGTATGGATAAGTGATGTTGTTTTTTTACTAGCCTAGTTTTTATAATATTTAATTATTGTTTTTGTTACAATTGCTCCTTTTTTTATTTAAACAATTTTTTCTATAAAGATAAATCAATGAGGTTGCCATCTGCTTGATGCAAATAAACAAATAGGTATATAGTAGGGTGGTTCTCATTTTGGGCATTTTTGAATTTTTACGCTGACAAGGGCTCACATGGTTCGAAATAAATAAAAAAAATATCCCCCAAGATTCAAGTTTCTATCTCAATTTTAACCTAGTGCTACTTAGCGATTAAGTTTTCAATCTAAATAACATGGGGGTTTTGCCATTGAAAGATCAATTTTTTATTCCAGCCAAAGTAATAGTTAAAAAATTTGAAACTCCGTAGACTTTGTCATTATAATAATAGCTATCCCTCAGGATTTTTACAGATTTTTAGCTATTATAATTTTGGAGTCTATAACTTACTAAGATATAGCAGTATTTTATCTAGCTGTAACTCCAAAATTATAATAGCTAAAAATCTGTAATAATTCCGATGGATAGCTAGTATTATAAGGATTAAGTCTACAGAATTTTAAATTTTTTGAAACATTACTTTGGCTGGAATAAAAAATTGATATTTTAATGGCAAAAACCCCATGTTATTTAGATGAGAACATTACATCACTGGGGGCACAGATTATAATTGAGATAAGAACTTGAAACTTGGCGGATAATTTTTTTAATTTATTTCGAACTATATGAGCCCTTGGCCGGGTAAAAATTCGAAAATAACCAAAATAATGACCAACCTACTACCTAGGTATGTATATATAGTATAATTTATTTGTTAAAGACTAAATTTCCGAAGATTTGACCTTAATCATCAGTCAATTTAATTAAAAATATTTTATCTGTTATTTCTCAAGGGTTCAAATACGCGAGTGAGAAAATAGAAGAGATAAGTTCAATGTGGGTGGGTGTAATCAATAAAAATTAATCTTCTAGCTATAATAAAACTAATATAAATTATAGAATTTTTTTTTTCAAAATATAGAATTTAATTATCTATACGGCTCACATAGCCTGCCTTGTATACGCATAATTATATTTTATTACAAAATATACATATTATATTAATATCGCCTATCTACTCGCTTTTTTAATTATTATTTATTTTTATTTTAAATTATCTAATTAAAAAAAATGAAATAAATTGTGCTTATAATATTTATGATATTTATTCATTTGAATTACTCTATATTACTGAGCTGCATATTTAATTGTTTTTTATTTTTACTTTTTATTCATATAGTATTATTAATAGTAGTAAAAGAAATATTTAAAGCAGGGGTGTCCAACTTTTTGGCTTACAGGGGCCACATTTGAAGAGAAAAAAAATTGTTTTGGACCGCGGATAAAATATTATAATTCTATCGATATTTGTTTTTCAAAAAAGATAGTTAATAATGTAGAAATAAGAACTTTATTATTTTCTTAGCTCATAGTGAGCTTCTAATTTTACTTTTCGTAAATTTTATACTTGAAAATAGCTTCTCGTATATAGAAATACATACCTACATACTTACAAAAAGTGATATTAAAATATTCAAATTAAGTACAAGATAAATATAATGCTAATGGGATATTTCTTTAACCCAGACGTGGGTCGTATGGAAGATTAAAGAGCAAATACTGCTTACATAAATGAAATATTTCACAAACTAAGCCCCAAGACTAAAAATTAGTAGATATGAAAATTTTCTAGGGTTTTCATTAATGCCTCATAAAGATTTTTTAATAGATTGGCAGATTTCGTAGCGCCTAAAAGCTGGCAAATTCAATGTTCATTTGAATTACATGGGGAGCTTATTGGAATTGACGAATTTTTATTTTTTTATTTTATTTATTTATTGTCACCGTGAACAAACCCCATTTAGAGAGCACATCGGTAAAGTGTTAGTGAGGGAGCCGAGTTTTATCCGGTAGAAATTTTATATCGTCGGCTTAGAGTGTAAACCTGCTAACTCCATTTTTTATCATATATGAGATATTAATACCGTTCGAAAGAAAAAGAGATGCAGTATCGTCCAAGTAAAACTGCTACTTAAAATTACGATCGTAAGTTGTAGAAAAAAAATGTGAAAAATAGTTTTCAATAACAATGTTAAATTTTGTTTGTTTTTTTCTCTGCCCTGTAAAATTTCCTTGTTGTGAGTTAGCAGGTTTACTCTCTAAGGCGACGATATGCTAGACAGGATCGAACCCCGGCCTCCCGCTTGAACATCGTCATTATCGATGCTGAAGCGGGGCCAGCTCGGTGTATATTAATATTATTTTTAATTGCAATTACATTCAAAACTTTGTGGCTAGTGATACGTTTTGATGATGCCCATAATGGTTGTAAACGTTGGTAAAAATATAAATTAAGTTTTATTTCAAGTTTATTTTATTTTGGCTTCGATTAAAAATCGACCTTTGTACCTGAATTTAAAATTAAAAATAATATTAATATATCGCTTTTAACTGAATCAAAAAATTACCGAGCATCGTTCGGTGTTCCAGGTATTTTAAAATAATATTGCGTGTGTTTTAATAAAAAATAGAAAAACGATCAAATGCGCGATTGAAGATTTGTCACTAAGAAAAGCTGATTTAATTATTGTCCTTGAGAGAAACAATCTGGTTCAGCACTTTATGAATATTCATCGTGATGTTTTATTTTATTTTTTTCTGCTCGGCACCTTTTCAAAGTAGATACGACGGGGCAACACAAAAGGGTACCGATCAGTTCCGGATTGAATGAATATTATTCGAAAGCGTTTTTACGAGCGAGCAAGTTTCTCACTGTCTGTGAGGTGGAGGACTCGGTCCTGTGTCAGAATGATGGAAGGATGCAATTTGTCCTGCACTGGTTGGATAAAGGAAGGATCAAGGTTCCTCCTTCGCCCTGGCAGCGTTAACGTTAAGTCTATTGGTCACGCCACTAACAGAACTCTAATCGTCCTCCTTCTTGAAAATATTAGAATCTAATAAGAAAGAAAGAAAAAAGGAACGAGAAGAAAAAGAAAGTATTTAGTCGGTGAAGGAACATTTGGAAATATTGAGCTATTAATAATGGGACGTCAGATTTCAGATAGGGAGATTCTAATAAGAGACCAAGCGAAGGAACAACCCATAGACCGCCACGCTACGGATTGCATTTCTTAAGCAAGAGGGAAAAGAGAACATTCTTTTGAATTTCTTACGATAAGAAAAAATAACTGATGACAGATAATGAAGAAAAAAACTTATATGCGAAGACTATTTAAATAAACTGTAACGGATCGTTGCTAAACTTTATCCAAAGTCATTTGAAATATTAATATGTATATTCCTTTATTATTAATCAGATATCACTTGCTATTTGCACTCCATGCTGACTTAAATTCAAAAATAGTGATAGATTCTCATCTAATATTCGAGAAATAACCATTCTACATTGGATTTTAGACGTTTTGTTTATTATTGGTAACCATTGCTGAAGATATGGAGTAATCGAGTTAAAATCAAAAATAGCCATCGATTTTCATCTAATACTTGAGGAATAACCATTCTACATTGGATTTTAGACGTTTTGTTTATTATTGGTAACCATTGCTGAAGACATGGAGGAATCGACATACTAGTAAAATCAAAAATAACAATCTATTATTTTCTAATACTAGAGGTATAACATTATTGCATTCCATTTTTGATATTTTGACTATTAATGGCAACCTCTACTGAAAACGTGGAAGAATCGACTTAAAATCAAAAAGACTAAATTCTTTTATGGTAAACAACTCAAGCTCGCTTGCCGCGAGACCGATTACAATACTTTACCCATGCTTTGCACTGAATAAAGTAAAAATATATATTTTAAAAATCTTTTTAAATAAGGGGATGTGCCCATCCATGTGACTTTATCATTCACGAAAATTGACATTTCGGTAAGGTCTCAAATGGTACATATGTGAAGTTGGAGGAAAAAGTAAAACTTTTTCAAGGCTCAAGATTTTTCAAGAAAGATTTTCTGGACTTCCCTATCAAAAAGGCAGAAAATGTGATTTTCATTGATTTTATAGATATTTTAAGGCCATGTTATAATATAGGTATAAAAGTGCGTACCTGCTGAGTTTTGAAAAAGCTTTTACTTTTTTCTACAATTTATATATTTACGAGTATATATATGATCTACTTTAGTTCATTATCCTTGATATTTCTTTAATATGTATGATGAAACATATTATTTTCAGGTAACTAAAATATTACATTGTAAATTGATTATAATTTGCATGTTAGCAAAGGTTCTCCTTTCTACGGAAAGAGATGATGATGTATGATGACCTTTCAGAGTAAATAATGGTTTTCTAACTATTGTTGATACCTAGGAACTAAGAGTATGTAGGTAAGGCACATCGGGAGTAAGCAAATGAGGAAAGGAGCCGGGGTTTGGGGCCGATGCCCCCCACGGGAAGATCTCCTAGCTCACGACTCATGCAGACAGCCTTTGTCTTCAGCATCGGGGGAGGCCGAGAGGAGGAACGAACCCTCAAAGGCTGGCCGACCACCGTACCAGAGATCAAATCACCATCTTACAAATTATTAATAATCCTGAAGACCAGAGCCGAATCTGCCAATATTTAGGTAGAAATGGGGAACGAAATTTTCCCTCTTGTCTGACTTCCCTCTTCGCAGTCACTAACTAATAATCCCAGGACAAGGGGACAAAATCTCCCTTCATTTATCATTGGCGAACAGACGAAAGTTTAATTCAAAAGCAATATTATGATGTTTTATTCAAAGATTATAAAGTCCAAATTACCGGTAAGCGAAATTTTCAAAATAGAAATTAATATCAAATCTTATTTTATCTTATTATATTAAATGAGCAATCGGCTCTAACGATTTCGATGAAATACATGGGATAGGGCGTTTTTGGATTGGCATTTCGATCTGACATCTTCGGCTAAGTTGTTTTTTATGGGTTTTTTGTTAATCGAAATAATTATTCACAGGTGGATGTTTGAATAAAAATTTATAATTACATTTTTATCAAATTTCTTTTAATAAAATTAATTGGTTTTTTTATTTTTCTACTAATAGATCATTACAAATATTATATTTTAGAATTTGCCAATTTAATTAATTAAAGGAACACGGACTAAAAACATGATCGCAAGCCCGAGAAGATCAAGAACAGTCAATGGTGGGGAAGTAATCTCCGAAGTCGAAGCTCAAATAAAATGTATACGTTAATCCATGTAAAATAATTGGTTCAATAAAATTTATTATTATTATTAAAAAATTAATTAAAGGTATTTTTCTATAAAATAAATTATTAGAATATTAATTTCATTCTCTTAAAAAATCTGACAATTCGAAGGATCGTACCTCCTTCTTCAGGATTTAAAAGGGTCAACGAAAGAACCTTAATTATTTTTAATTGCAATAACATTCAAAACTTTGTAGCCAGTGATATGGTCTTGATGATGACCATAGCGGGTGTAAACGTTGGTAAAAATATTAATAAATTAAGTTTTATTTCAATTTTATTTTATTTTGGCTGCGATTAAAAATCGACCCTTTTACCTGAATTTAATATTAAAAATAATATTAATATATTGCTTTTAATTGAATCAAAAAATTACCGAACATCGCTCGTGTCGAGTGGACTCAATTTTGAGCTGGTGAGTTTTACTGAAATGTCCTATACAATCTTATAATTTTTCGAGAAAGAAATTTTATTAGCTGTATACATAGTTGCCGATGTTGCAGGCAATCATATAGAATAACCTATTGATGATTGTTCATTTTTATATAAATGATATATGTATCATATTTTCTAAGGTTTAAAATAAAGTATAAAAATGAATTACAAATATTAATTGACCGCATGAATTGGCCTCAAAACAAGGTGTTGGCTGCTGGTCAAAGCTTCTAATTTGATGCCACCAGCCATAGTTCGGAATGTGTATGTAAGCTAACTCTAAGGGGCTGCATCTGAGAGTAGGTATATCTAGGTGGGATTAGTGTCGAGGAAGAAGTAGTGCTATTTATTTTACCATTCTAAAACCATGATAAAAATAGCCGGATAAATAAATATTATTAAGAGATTTTTCTCATTGAAAATATATAATGAGTATAACGCATTTGTAATTATGAACGCAATTATCCTACGAAACCAGTCATTATTTTCAAATTAGTTTCATTTATTGGAAAATATTTCTTTTAAATAAAAACATCACGAATAATATATATATATATATATATATAATGATGATCAGTTAACCGGTTTTATTTATTTATAATTAGGATAAATCATAAATATATGATGTTAGTGTATATGTTGGATTGAAATTGTTTGAAATATCAATTTTATTAAACGGGTATTCATTAAATAACAAAAATAGTTCAAAAGATCAGTTATCCAGGACGAAGCTTAGCAAAATTCTATTAAGCTAGTTGTATCGCGACAATAGTAGCAAAAAGTTAATGCTAGAGTATATAGTACAGATAATAAGGATTCATAATTCATAAGCCCAAAACTTTTTGCTGTTTATGTACCACTATTAGCCAATCCCGTGCTCGTTTGACAAATCTGGCAACACTGTCCGAGCTTGTATATATTTTATCATAGAAATGTCTGATAAAATACATTATAAAGATAGATTTATAAAACAAAAAGTTCTTAATAAGCGATTGAAAGCTGTTGCGACAATGGCTGAAGCGAAAAAATGTCAAAAAAGTACTAAAGTTAACAAAATTTTTAAGTTAAATAAATGCGTGGTTGCCAGCTTGTTTTTAGTGTAAATTTTTCATTATTTGTTCATTATTATCTCAGAAACTGTGCTGTAACTATGAATTAAAATTTTCTTAAAAAATTTATTAGTTATTGTTTAATGTTGGTTTAGTTTTTTATAACAATGGTATGAAGAGTTTCTTAATTATAATTAAATATGTATGTAAACTTTCTGATATCCCGAATAGTGCAATGTATAAGAGTCTGAAAAACTCTATCTTTGGAATTTAATATCTCCGGAACTATATTGTTCATAAATTCTTTTTTGCCACCAATCGATGTAGAAGTATTTAAATAATAATCCGTCAAAATTTCAAAAAAATCCTAAGAAAACCCATAATGGAGAAACAACTAACTACCTTAATTCATTTAAATTTAAAATTATTGAAGTCCGATTTTGTTGTTGGGAATTTATATTTTTATAAACTTTTGAAATATAGGAATGCACGAAAGGTCTAGAAAGGATAGTATTGGAGACTAGATAGTTGTTGTAGAGCGTAGAAAGAGTTAACAGAGGTGCAAGTGAAGTGATGAGTAGGAGGAATTCGTTCTGCAGAGACCATGTGAGCTGAAAGTCGGCCGAGCGTGACCAGGGACGACGCTCTTACTTAAACCATTAGATAGAGAGATATATAAGCGACTCAGATCATATTATAACCAAATAGAAACATAAGCATCGATTAGGATAGCGAACCCACTCATTATAAATATATTCTTCCTTATAATAGTATCAATTATTATTATATAATATGTGATTAATTTTGATTTGCGTAAGAAACGATTTCAAGTACAACATCAAAGAATCTGACGAAGTAATAATATCTTGATCACTAAATTTTATTTCCACCATTCGCCATAATTATCATATTTCGATGTAGGTAAATCTTATACTATAAAATGAGCAAGCGAAATTCTTGGGTATTATAAATATATTTTTTTTTTTTTTTTTTTTAATGCAATCGAATGCAAGAAGGGGCAGAAGGGGCGCACCAGTAGAGAAGCAGCCCCTATATCTTATTTTATTATATTAAACGAGCAATTCTTGTATATATAAAAATCGGTTTCTTGAAAATGTCTATAACGATTTGAATGAAATTCACGGGTTAGGGGGTTTTTGTGTTGACAATTCGATCTGTCACGGTCTCATCTTCGGCTAAGTTGTTTTTGATGGTTTTTTTTGTTAATTGAAATAATTATCCACAGGTGGTTGTTTGAATGAAAATGTATAATTACATTTTTTCAATTTTCTTTTAATAAAATTGATTGTTTTTTTTTTTTAATTCCACTAATAGATCATTGCAAATATTATTATGTATTAGAATTTGCCAATTTAATTAATTAAAGGTATTTTTCTATAAAATAATTTATTAGAATATCAATTTCATTCTCTTAAAAAATCCGACAATTCGAAGGATCGTGTACCTCCTTCTTCAGAATTTAAAAGGGTGTAGTATTTTAATTCCAATTACATTCAAAACTTTGTGGCCAGTGATTCGCCTTGATGATGGCTATAGCGGGTGTAAACGTTGGTCAAAATATAAATTAAGTTTTATTTCAATTTTATTTTATTTTGGCTGTGATTAAAAATCGAATTTATTACCTGAACTTAAAAATAAAAATAATTATTAATATATCGCTTTTAACTGAATAAAAAAATTTACCGCGCATCGCTCGGTGTTCCAGGTACTATAGTATTAACTGAAAAGCCGAGAGTTGATCGAAAATTTTTGCTTTGGTTAAAAGCAATATATTAATATTATTTTTAATTTTACATTCAGGTAATAGGTCGATTTTTATTTGCAGAATTAAATAAAATTGAAATAAAATTTAATTTAAATTTTGTCAACATTTTGACCCACTCCGGCCATCATCAAGACATCGCTATGCACAAAGTTTTGAAATTAATTGCAATTAAAAATAATAAACTATATTCTGTTTGTTCTCTAATTTAATTAAAAATAATATTAATATATGTATACACGGAGGTTCCCTTTGTTGTATCTTTTAAAGCCTGAAGAAGGAGGGACAATCCTTCGAATCATAGGTTTATTTAAGAAGAAGAAAATGACGTTCTAATAAATTATTTTATTCGGAATTTGTGGTCCCTTTGCATTAATTTACCATTGAGTTCTACCACTGTATCTTCAATTGAAAATACCTCTAATTAATTAAATAAATTTATTAAACCTATTATTTTACATGAATTAACGTATACATTGTATTTTAGCTTCGACTCCGGAGATTACTTCTCCACCATCGAGTGTCATTGATCATTTTTTTAGTCCTTGTTTTTAATAAGAGGAAAAAACTAATTAAAGAAAAAAACCTCTTTTCCGATAATTATTCCAATTCCATTATTGCGTCCTCTAATTATTTTTTTTTTTTATAAATTTTATTAAACCAATTATTTTAAATGAATTAATGTATACATTGTTTTGAGTTTCGACTCCGGAGATTACTTCTCCACCATCATCCTTGATCATCCTTGATCATCTTTTTAGTCCTTGTTTTTAATAAGAGGAAAAAACTAATTAAATAAAAAACCTCTTTTCCGATAATTATTCCAATTCCATATTAATCCCAAACCCCAATCCCCTCCTCATCTCAATTTATAATTAATCAACGAAAATTGAAAAAAAAATAATTAACTATAAATTTTGAATGAAACACTAAAAACAATCAAATCAAAGTTAACCGAAGATAAGATCCTGAGCCTTCTAATCGTTTTAGAGAAACCAATTTTACGAAAATGGATGTATATAATATATGGTATTTACAAGAATGCACATTTAAATAGTATAACAAGATAAGATATAATATGTTATTAATTTTTGTTTGCGTAAGAAATGATTTCGAGTACAGAGTATCAAAGAAACTGACGAGATAATAGACACTTAAAAAGAGCTTGATTTCTAAATTTTATTTCCATCATTCTGATATTTCAATGTAAATATAGTCATTAAAGAAAGAACAGGCCAATTCTTTTAAGTTCCTAATGGAGAAATTCACGATAAGCGTGACATCTCTTCCAGCTATTTAGAATTAATATAATTACCTATACATGTAATGTAATAGCGAATTCACCGCACATGACATCTAGTGGCAGAAAGTTATCATGGAAACTAATTCTAAATTCTTCCTTAAGAATGATACATTTACTCCCCTATGATTTTCGCCAAAAGAGCCTATAATTTATTATCTGAAAATTATTTTAAGCTAAGAACTTTACTCAGTAGGCTATGTAAATCCTGTTGGGCGGATCACAGTAGTGAATTCATTTTAAATGTTTTCCTTCCATATTGATGTCTCGAAGTTTTTTTTGGAGTCTTGATACCAAACATCACGATAACTCAAAGACATGAGGTCATAGAAAATTGTTGATTTTTAAAATTGAGAGCTGGTTAGATTTTGGGGTTCAAATTTGAAGAAAGTTAGTAAATAAAATTGCCATCATATGAAGAGTTTTACTGGAATTTGGCACACGAGTTTATTAATAAGATGTACTTTGTTGGTATGTTTCTTTTCTTTTGAAGATAAAAAAATTGCCAAATCCCTAAATTTTGCACTAAACCCATTATTCATTTTTTTTTAGTAAGTAATGAAAAAATTTGAATAATTTTACACTGGTAAATCCTCTTGTCATGAGCTGGTATGATTGGCAATTAGTAGTTGATGTCAGCATAGCTAATTTTAAATTAAAAACTAATTTACTGTATAAACTTTAATACCAATAATATAAATCAATTGAAATAAAAATGAATTAAAATTTATTAATGGAAATAAAATAATAGGTAGCAAGTCTTTTTACTGTTAAATCTTACCAGAAAACGGGCACAGATTCTCAGGATTATAATGTATTTGTTTGATCACTCACCTAAAACAAAAAACAGAATACCTTTATTAGAAATATATTATAGAAATTAAAGAAATATTTGGCATTTTATAATTGCTAGTTTCTACTTCTTTTTGAAGGTGTAGAAGAATATAATAAAAATAAAGTGGTTTTAAAATAAACGCAAAAATATAGAGTAGAGTAAAGAATTAAAATAATGGCTAAATAGTTTTAACTAAAAGTCTTAAGAGTTAGTGAATAATTTGGACCATTATTTCAGAATGCAAATAACTTATCCCATACTGTAGTGTGATCAGCACACACCCCGAAAGTGAAATTCTTACTCGCTGAATCCAGTCTTTTTTTAGGGGTAGGTAAATGACCACTGAAGATGTGAAAAATATTGTAAAATCAAGTCATTTCAAAATGGTTAAATTTGATTTCAGGACATTCCCAATGACAATATTTACTATTTTATACGAAAGGCAGAACGATACTAGTCGTATAATTGTCAAAATTTCAAGACATTTCAGAAGATCTGACTTTTTAACAGATTTTTTCTTGCACCTTTTTGAAACTAAATTCGATATCGATATTCAGAATTAAAAATTGCATCAAATAAAGGTCAATAGAAAAATATTAAAAAGCATTGTATTTATAATTGTGTACAATATTTAATTAGTTCCATATTTTCTATATAAATCACGATATTTTCAACTACTCATCATATATTTTTGAGCAACAGAAATCTTTGATAAATAAATAAATTAGAGAAATTTAAAAAAATTTTAAATATAAACTTACATAGGAGTCCTTTTTTTATTCTACTACAATTACATAAAAAGTAAATAGAGGGGTTTGATAAAATTTCAAGAAACTCTTGAATGGTCGACGGTCAAAGAAGATTAACGACCACTGCTTTAAAGTAACCTCATATTAAATTTCAACCTTTATTAGATTCGGTAATTGCGAGGAAATTGTGATATCTTGAAATGAAACCAGGTTTTTTGGGTATTTAAGTCTTCTATTTTTTTCTATACTATAGGAACGTAGTAGTAAATTTCATAGAAATTTTAATTCTAAGCATCTTTTGTACTTATATGTTATTTTAAAATTAATAACGAAAAATTTATTGGCAAATGATTTTTTACATTGAATTTCCTTATAATAAACTAAATAGTAATAATAATGAATTTAATTTAATTTAATTTAAGTACTTTGCCATCCCGGTAGGAATGTTTTGTTGACTTCTACCGAAGTAATCTAAAAAAACTCAAGTACTTTACGGAAGGGCCTAGATTTTACGCAGCTTTTAAGAAGAGGTGGCGAATGGATTGCCTATATTCAGGCGTATGAAGCGTAGAAGGACAGAATTTTTAACTAAATCTGTCACGTTGGAGGGGGGGATCTGGTGCCCCTTTTCATATCTTTATCTTTCTTGAATTCGAATGCCAATTATTCTGCTCTGACTCCAATCGCCTTGGCTCGACCTAATGCTGGTTTTTGTTAATCTCTCCAAATAGGATTTTTTTGTTCTTTTCTTTATGTATTGGACTACTCGATTAACATAATTGACAAGGTTTTCTAAATATTTGCCATTCTATATATCCCAATTCATCCATGACATATATAATATATTATCCAAAAGTGTCTCTAAATAAGTGAGATCAATTATTATCCGATATAATAATAGAAAGCAGAGATAGCATTTGAGCTTTCCTAGTCAGGGACTCCTCTCAAAAACACTGTTTAAAACATAACAGGCTATAGTAGAGTTCCCACCAATAATAACTAATATATCATTTTAATGATCTTGGTTGAGTTTGGTTCAAAGGTCTAGAACTCTAGAATCTTCATTTTTGACCTTCCGTCTCATTTTGGATGTTTATTTTCAAAAATTTTTAAACGAAAATGTCAAAAATTACATCCTCTACAATTTTGCTTTTCATTTTTGACATTTTCGTTTAAAAAGTTTTGAAAATAAACACCCAAAATGAGGTGGAAGGTCAAAAATGAAGATTCTAGATCTTTGAACCAAACTCAATTAACATCAGTAAACTCTAGTTGCCATAAAGGTATTCAGTGAAACGCGTTTTAACTAGTTAGAACTCGTTCTTATTAAAAAACGGGTTTTTACTGAAACATATATATAAATTAACTTAGCTAAAAGAAAATCGACTAAAATTTAAAAAAATTGTTATTTTTTTCTTTTTTTCTTGGAGGGTGTCATCGTTAAGTGCCTCTACTTTATAGTAGAGCTAAAGGTAAATATATTTTCGACGATTAGATAAAAAGGCATTTTTTTATTCTGTAGATAAAATAATGACAAATTAGAAGGATAAAATTATAGGGAAATAGTTTTTTTTTTTTAATTGAAATTTTGAATAGATTCATGTGGATAAATAGATACTTTCAAAACAAGTTTATTAATAGTAGAAAAATATTCATTTATCAGATTTAAACAGAAAAGTAAAAAAATAAGAATAAGATAAACAATTAATTAATTTATTATTAATTTCTATTGACTGTGAATATGTTTTATGTTAATTTTTATAGTTGCTGAAGAAATCGAAATAAATTGTCGAAACGTGCAAAATTTATGTTTTTAAATTATTATTTATCTGACAAGATTGCTTCCACGCTTTTTTTATGAAAATGATGAGAGAAGGAGTTACACCATAATGGTGTATCTCCTAAAGGCCTGGAGTTGGCCCCTCCATCGTGAAAAGAAGAAGAAGAGGGGATTTTATGGGCTAGGCAGGGGTCACTTTAATTAAAACAATAAATAAATCATGGACATCCTATATAAATTTTTTTGGTGCTAATTATATTTTGGAATTTGGTTTAGGTGGCATCACGCATTAATAAAAAGGATGAGTTGTAGAAGAAAATGTTATTCCCTTAAAATGTCTTTCAAGCTTTTTTTTAAAAACAACAAGTTTAGCAAAGTAGAAAGTAACGCGATGATGAAGATATAGATTGGGCTAATTTAATAATATAATTACAAAAAAAAAAACACTTTTTTTACTCTTGTGTTATTTTTATAATTAATTTTTCAATTCATCATCATTATTTTTATGTAAATTTCAATGCCAAGTCTTGCAACATCATTTGCAATATTGATAATTGAATATTGACAAATATATATATAATATTTTCTAATAAACATGCTATTCAATGTCACTATTGTATTCTTAATGAGGCCAAATGCCAATGGAAAAAGGCAATCTCGCATTGTAGATCATTCATTTCAGTGACCTAGACATTTTCAGCATTTTTATACTTTCGGTCAAATACCTGAAATACTTTTTTGGCTTTTCCTCGATTGTCCTAGTAAATTATAAAAATAGAAAGGGCAAATTATTTCAAAAGAGAGCAATCATTGTTTTCAAAAAAGCACCCTAATTACGGATTTGGAGTGTCAGCGACGAGATTCGTTAAATGACTATAATTATTTTTCAATACATTGTAAAATCTATTAATTCGAAAATTATAGATTTATTAATAGTAATAATTTTTATATTTTTTAGAACCATTTTATGATTAGGAAATTTTTATTTCATGAATTCGATTACACTATTATATTGATTGATTGATAAGCATCTAAAGATTACACAGATCACAGAAGGTAACAAAAGACATACTATATTTCCTCGCTTCGTGTGATTTTGAGACTAGTGTTTGTTTATTGTGGTATTATTATTGAAGTAGGGGGAAACCGGGAACATTGATACGTTTTTTTGTGGAAAGCTAAAAAAATGATTTTACTATCAGTAATAATAAAAACTAATACACTCCATTTAGACATTTGTTAACCTAATATAAGATTTCAGTCGAGTTTTGGTTATAACACCATAAAAAATTCTTATCACATTTTTTCTTAAATTGATTTGTATCAATCTGCCCCCTACTAGGGGGACAATGATACATACCCCTTGGGCACCTTGATTTTTCAATCAAATAATCAAAAATAATGGTGATTAATAGGTTTAGGATAAAGTATTACAAGTTAAACAAAGTAAAATGAAAGAATATTACCTCAGATAATATTATATAAATAATAAAGTAAAACTCTATATAATTCTAAGCACAGGACTAGAATTTATATTTTTAGCAAATTTTTTATCTTAACATAAACCTTTAGGGAAATAATATTATAATAAAGTAAAAAAACAGCCATAATAGTAATACAAAATAAACTGCAAAGTCAACTGAATCATTCTGCCCCAAGAAGCCATTTTACTTAAAACACGCTGTCACAACAAACCACCAGTAAATTCATTAAGAACTTAAATCAATTCTGGAAAATAAACGTTTTTTCTTACATGTGGTATAAATTCCTTGGCCAGAAGACCCAACTATTTAGATAAATCTAACAACAGAACTTTACACTTCGTTTATAAAATTACAATACTTTCCCCATGATTCGCAGTGGATAAAGTAAAAATGGCTGAATAAACGTGGCTGAAATTTTTTTCCTGGGCTAAGGGAAACAGAGACTTTTATGAAGGGAGATGTTAACTTCCTGAGCACAGTCGATCTTCAAAATTTACGAACTGTATCAATGTTCCCGCGTATCAATCTACCCCGTTTTTCCTTACCTGGGGACTGAGCGTAGATGGGTAAATTTTTGCTTTAGTTCAAAGAGAAATATCAATATTATTTTTAATTTTAAATTTAGGTAAAAAGGTCGATTTTGATTTGATGCCAGAATTAAATAAAATTTTATTTAATTTTTGGTAACGTTTTGACCCGCTTCGGCCATCATCAAGGCATCGCTGTACACAAAGTTTTGAGCTTAATTGCAATTAAAAATAATTTTAGTATAGAAGTAGGTTTTTTCGTTGACGCTTTTATACCCTGAAGAAGAAGGGACCAAACCTCTGAATCTTCGGGGTTTTCAAGATAATTGAATGACTGTCATTGTTATTAAATCGAAACGATTTTTCATCTATTTTTCAATATATTTTAAGTAAAATAAATAAATTTTCTAGAATATTCAGTGAATTAGTAGTAATTGAATTTTCTTATGATGTGTTTTCGAATAAAAGTTTTTCTTATCTTGAAAAACAAAAAAATAGACGAAGAAGCATTTTTCACTTTAAATTTACTTAACCAACAGTGTGTCTTTTTGATATGTTTCGAATTAAAATGTATCAGAGAAAGAAATAAAGGGGAAAAACTTCCAGGTCGATTTCATGATTGAATGGATAAACATGAATATATACTTTAAGACGTGACTCGAAATGGAAGGCAAATAAAATAATCAAACTAGTCTTATAGTTTTTATTTTTATTTTTTTATCGAAGAATTCGAATCGAAGCTTAAAACATAAAAAAGGGTAGCGGGGTATAGTTGAAGAATTTCGAATGGAATCACAACCTTCTGAAGTCAAAACCGAAATGGCACTCACTCAAAATTAAAAAAAAAAACAACAAATAAAAACCACTGTTCTAAAGCATGTTTTAAAGCACTTTACTTATTTATAAGCACAAAAATAAAATATGTTAAATCAATTTTTGTATAGTTTTAACCGAGGGGTGAACCGCGATTGGAATTAGGTGTACCCCGTCTTTGGAATTATTTGGAATTACTTTGGAATTCATTAGATAATCTATTGTCTTCTACTTGGAAATGAAATTGGAAGTGGAAGTAGGTGTACACGATTTTAGGTCGCGGTTCACCCCTCGGTTTTACCTATAGTTAAAGGGTTAAAAAGATTTTGTTAAGGGAGAATGAAGTGGGTTCTTGGTGAAACATTTTAAATAAAGTAAAGAAAAATTTTGAATTTTTTTTAGAAACTTTTTAAAATTTAAAATATAAAATACTAGGTAGATGGGCTTATGCCCCGAAATATATATAGACTCATGCTAAACAAACATCTGATCTTTTATTTATGTGAAACCTACCAAGTATTTTATATTTAAAATTTTAAAAAGTTTCTAAAAAAATTTTCAAAAATTTTCTTTACTTTATGGTTAAAAACATCTTTGTAGAGATATTTCAAGACCCCATAATTAAAAAAGAAAAAAAAATTCGAGCGACCCTTTGCAAAATAAGAATTCGAATAAAATTTTAATACAATTTTTGATTTCAGAGAAAAGGGTCTAGTTCGAATTATAGAACGTCCCCCCCCCTCTTATTAAATTACACAGCATTTTTTCGATTTACCGAAGTTAACAGCAGAAGAGTTCGAATTATCGAGAGTCGTCAGTATATTTAAAGGAGGAAGAATTAAAATTAGTCATCTTAAATCTTATAAGTAACTGCACGAAGAAACAGATGATCTGATGATTCATTGAGTATCAGTGAGATAAGCAAGTTCAAGAGTACATACAGTGGACTTAATTTAGGCTGAATGAGTAATTCCAACAAAAAAACCAATCCAAATAATTCAATACCATATCAAGTACATTTCTAAAGCGTTTTCTTTTATGAAAATTGAAGAAATTAAGTTTTAAATTAAAAAATACATATATAAATAAATAAATAAAAAAGTTTAATCTCTAAACTTTTTCCATATATATACATAGATGGATCTATTTTAATAATAGTAATAAAAATCCCAAATGGCTAAAATGATTTATATACAAACTTCTGTATTACTTTATTTCAAGTCATAAAACTCAGTAAATTCTTATTTACAAGCGTAACGAGGTACTTAATTAACTGTTTCTCGGATTATACATTCGAGTTAAGAATCTGAGCAAGTGCGGAGAGAAATATATGCATTCGCGTAACTTTATAGACATACAACTTCAGTAATATATCCCCTTGCTTTTTCTTTCTAGATATTTAAGACAATCTAATAGATTAAATATTAATTAACAAAATATTCGACCGTCTAAAAAAAATGATCCGAACAAAATTTCAATACGATTTATGTTCCCGGGGAAAATAAATAGGTACCTGTGGGGGTTGTTAACTTTTCAACAAGGGGATGCTGTCCAAAAAAGTACCCTTCATTTTTTGAAATTTTATTTTAATCTTCGCTTTTTTTTGCAAATTTCATCGAATACGGCATCATTTTCGTTATTTTTTAAATTTAACATTTTTAAAAAATTTATTTTGTGACCTTCGCCCCAAACGGATACTGCTTTGTGTGAGTGAGATGGAAATCTTACACGATGAATCTGTCCTATAAGAAAATCTTAAATTTCTCCTAATTCTATTGCTATAAGCAAGCTATGACTTGTCTATAAGACTTAGTTATTTTCGATTATATATTGAGAATTCTAAGAAATAGATTAGTTCCTCAGCGAGAACAATTTTTATTCAACTAAAACTCGCCTGAACTTGTCTTTGAGATGCTTGAACTGAAAGAAATATATCAGCCAGGTACTTCAAACCTTCTAGCAGCACCCTTTTCGGAAAAATCATTCATTTTAATTGCTCCTTGAAACTATGCAACAATTTTATTTCATTTCGAGAACCAATATAATTTTCAAAACAAAAAAAAAATTTTTTATAGAAATATTTGAAATAACGGATAATAATTTGAAAATCCTTCTTAAATTTGAAGTCGATATTTATGAATGTTTGAAATTTAAGGGATGCGCCGCATACACAGAACCCATGGATCGCACGCCACTGATAGGTACATATTAATTGTAAATTTCAAAGTTAATATATTATTTAGTTTATGAGCAATGATTTGAGAGACAAACAAACATTATATGGACACTAATAGGATGCCGTTTATAATGTAACTTCTTAAAGAAAAATACAAGAGAGATAGCCAACTACAAAATGCGAGGTGTTATTTAATGATTATTTTTATTGTGACAGAAGGGTTGTTTCACCCGTTTGGGAATTGAATCTGAAAGCCAAAAAATGCAATGCGGGCACTTATCTTGACTACTGAGGTGCACTTGATTATAAGTCTTAACTTATCATATACCCAAAGTATATATATATATATATATTATCATATAGCCAAAGCATATATGCTAAATCCATTTTTTATCATATATGGCATATTATTAATACCGTTCGAAATAAAAAAAAAGAGATGCAGCATCGTCCAAACTGCTACTTAAAATTACGATCGTAAGTTGTAGAAAAAAATGTGAAAAATAGTTTCTTTCCATAACAATAATATTAATTTTTTTTTCTCTCTGCCCTGTAAAATTTCCTTGTTTTGAGTTAGCAGGTTTACACTCTAAGGCGACGAAATAGTAATTTTAAAATAAAAGTCAAATGCTGATAGTAGTAGAGTTAAAATTTCTTTAAGAAACCTAGATATAATCAACTATTATCTACTAAATCCTAGGTTTTATAGATTATTTTAATATTACAGAAGGGTTATTTCACCCCTTCGGGATTGAACGCGAATGGCAAAAAATCCAATCCGGGCAGTTAGCTGGCACATCTAAGATTTAGAAGTTGACCATCTATTTCTCTTGATTTTCTACAGAAATTTTAACGCTACTACTATCGGCATTTATCTTTTGTATTCAAACTAAGTCCAAATAAATAATAGTTTGTTTGAATTAATTAGGTCCATATGTAAATTTTATATTTTCAATAAAAGAATTTCGAACTTTGGGTTTTTTCCTAAAAATTTGAATATTTAGCCGAACGCCTTAGTTTTTTTATCCAACTTCATTAAAATTCTCAACTTGATTTGTGAACTAACAAAATTTTCATTTTCTCATTTATTTCTATTATGAGAAAAAATCAAAATTAAAAAAACAATAGCATTATCTCTGGTAATGTGTGGTTCTTTCTTTGTTTTTTCTTCATCCAAACGAGAAGTAGTAGCAAAGGATTGCAGCTTCTTTCTTTCTGTTAAAACTCTCCAGCTCCAGAATCAGAATCCCACGATCCGAGCCGAGTCCCTCGCTCACTCCCTGACTCAGTTGAGACCCTTCAGGAAAAAGACCCACTAAGATGCCATGTAATTAAATTGATTATACATTCTTGTGTTGTTATTACAGCAAATAACAGCCAATAGACCTCTGTTTTGTTTTTCTTGTTTTGTTTTCAATCAACTTCAATTCAATTGAAAATATATTATTAACTAACTAGAAAAGAAATTAAAAAAAAAAAATGATTTCATTTTTATAATATATTTAAATGATGATGACCTTTCATCATCCTTCAATGTTTTTCAAAAAAATAAAAAAATTGTTGGAATTAAAGTATGATTTTTTTCTGATAATAGGAGTGGCTTAACGTCATTTACTATATAATAAGTACGTGGTTTGCCACTAAACTGACATCCCTCAAGGTCAAAATTAGTCATTTCGTATATCGGCGATTTATTTATCTTCATGACTTCTCCAAACATTCGAAAACGAAATGCACAATTTTTTTTTATTTTTAGATTATTTTATTGAATTTGGATATTAGTAGGTATTTCTGAATAGAATGTTGTAATCGAATTTTCACGAATACAAAATTTCGAATGTACTATATGCTTACCCGGGACACAATTTTGACTTTTCCTATTTCAAAATTTTAGATAAAGAGTGGAATTTAGAAAATAAAATGCACTAAAAGGTATAAAATAATTATCTAATTTAGTTACAACTAAACGATAAAATTATTACATGAAATCACTTTTTGAAGTCGGTGTCAAAAATATACATTTTATGAATCGAACTCGACGGATCTTACTTAGTACGTTTGGTGGGTAAGCTCGCTTATATAGTTTGTTTAGCACCGACTTCAAAAAGTGATTTCATGTTAATAATTTCATCGTTTAGTTGAAACTTAAATTAGATAATTATTTTATACTTTTTAGTGCATTTTATTTTATTTTTTGAGTTCTTATTATTTTATTTGTTGCATTTAGTTTTTTTGAAGTCGGTTTTTTTTTTTATAAAAATTATTATTATTTTTCTCTTTTTAGTGATGTTATTAATAGTGACTTAATATAATACCTTGCATGCATCTCGTAAGAGAAAACGTCGGGCGAATGAATCAGAAAATGATAATAAAATTCAATTCATAAATAGAGAAATTATCTAGAAACGTTAGCTTTTAAATTAAAGTTTTAAGATTTTTTTTTAAAGATATTATTTATTATAATTTCGATTATTTGCTCATAAGAATTGGAGATTTACGTTATTTCATCATTGATCATATCATCAGAACTTGACCAAATTAATATGGGACCACCTCTAAGGTAGCCCCTTTCCAATAAAAAAATGAAACATTGAAATCGGTCCACGTGGCAGAAAGTTCTCGCTGAACATACATAAAATAAATAAATAGTTAGGTATGTTGACTATCTTGGAGCTATATTGATCCAAACGCAGAAAGAATCATTATTAAATTCAGAATTCCAAAAATATTAAAAGTAATAAAAAACCTAAATGTTAATTCAGCCGCTGGCCCAGACAACATTCCCACCAGTATAATCAAAAATTGCGCGCCTGAACTTGCTCCTATTCTCTCAAAAATTTTCAAACTTTCATATACCACTGGCTCATTTCCGGAGAGCTGGAAAACAGCAAGAATTCAACCAATTAAAAAAAAGGAGATCCTTCAAATGTAGCCAATTATCGTCCGATCGCCATAACTTCGGTTCTTTCTAAAATCATGGAAAAAATCATTAATGAGCAAGTTCTTCACCATTTAGAATCTAATAAACTAATCCATGATAGTCAATACGGCTTTAGACAATTTCGGTCCACCGGCGATATTTTAGCATATATAACTCATATTTGGAATAAAGCACTAGAGACTGGTAAAGAGACTTTCGTAATAGGCTTAGACATTTCAAAGGCCTTCGATCATGTCTGGCACAAAAATCTTCTTGCCAAATTACCTGCATTTGGCCTTCCCCCGAGCCTCTGCAAGTTGCTTGAGAGCTTTCTCTCAAACCGCTCTATTAAAGTCGAGGTTGACGGAATATCATCCTCGTCCTTTAATACTAATGCTGGAGTTCCTCAGGGCTCAGTCATCTCTCCCACACTCTTTATTATCTATATTAATGACCTATTAAATCTGCCCTCCAATCCAATACATTGTTACGCTGACGATAGCACCCTCCACAACGCTCAATCCTTACTAGACAATCGCGCAAACATAGCCTCCTCAATAAATTCAGATTTAAGCATGCTTAAAAAATGGGGATCTCACAATTTGGTAAACTTTAATGCTGGCAAAACACAGTGCTGCCTAATTTCTAGGCGCGCAGATAGGAACCTTCCGGACATTTCCTTTGATTCGAGCTCATTGGAATTCCGTAATAAAATATCAATGTTAGGTGTCACCTTAGGTTCTGACCTCTCTTGGAATGACCATATTATCTCAGTAGCAAAAGCTGCAGCATGTAAGCTTGGCTTTCTTTTCCGAACCAAACGATTTTTCACCCCCACTCAACTCCTTATATTATACAAGGCCCAAATTCGCCCCTGTCTTGAATATTGCTCGCATTTGTGGAGAGGAGCCTCCAAGTATTCTCTTAATACCTTAGATGCAATTCAGAGGCGAGCTATCAGACTGATAGGCGATCCTACATTAACTGACACTCTCGACTCCCTAGCCCATCGTAGATCTGTCTCCGCCCTATCCCTTTTTTATAGATATTACCATGGCTTTTGTTCTGACGAAATAAAATCGATAATCCCACCAAAGGCCTCATTTGCCCGAAATACACGATTTTCTAAAATTCAACACCCCTACGCGCTTAAACTAGATACTAATCGAACAAACGCATTCGCCAATTCATTTATCCCTATGACATCTAGAGACTGGAATTCTCTTCCCCCGACCGTCTTTCCAGCTACTTATAACCTTCAGACTTTCAAGACCAGAATCCACAGATACCTTCGACCTCTACCCAATCCCTAAATCTCCCCTTATCTTCACGTTACAAGGGTCCACCAAGGACTTCAGAGGTTGTACCTTCTTGGTGCAACTTCTTCTTGTATCAATATCATTATAAAAAAAAAAATTAAAATCGGTTCATAAACAAAGAAGTTATGCCTGAACAAACATAGTAAAAAAGGTCGAATATACCATTGAAAATTATATTTTACCAATCGGAAACTATACTGAAGCCAATGCAAAAAAATCATCAAAATCGGTTCACAATTAGCGAAGATATCAGGTAACACAGAGACAAAAAAAAAAAATCAGTCGAATTGAGAACCTCCTCCTTTTTTTGAAGTCGGTTAAAAAAACAAAAATGCAATTATAACAAAAGGCCAGATATTTTAAAAAATTAAGACTAATTTTACTGAAAGAGAGATCTCACTAGATACCTCACTGCCCATGATAAAAACATATTCTTTATTTTTGACCTCACAATAATTCAAACCTCTTGATTGAAATTTTAATACTATTTTTGATTTCAGGAAAAATGTATACCTATAATTTGTAAATTTAACATGTTTATCTTACGAGACGAACGGGCAGATATTCTAATGATATAATAGCATCCCGTTTTATTTTTGTACGAAACCCTAAAAAGTATTTGACTTTGAAAATTGAGAATCAGAAGCTTTTGTATCCTTTCTTCTCCTTCCTCTGAAAACTTGAACCTCTCGCTTAATATGTACAAATATATAATATGAAAATTTTATTAGTACCTATCTACTCCTTTTGGGAAAGCTCAATCATTAACGCACTCGTTTTTCCCTCCCTATATATTCCTTTCAGGCTCTATCTTCTGACTTGAGAGCTTTTAAAGTAGAGAAAAGTAACTTAGGGCAATAAAACCCGACACCTGAATAGTTAACAAGCACTAGATATTAAATTTAATGTTTGGGCGACGCCCATCCTTAGCCTATACTATTGCAAATGGTGATCTATACTCTATAGAGTTGCCAAATGCTCAAAAGACAAGCTAGCCCAAGGATCTCAAAGTTATCTGATTTTATCTCTCCCTCAGGTCTATTCTCTAAAAATAGACGTTAAAATTTAATATCCTAAATTGGGTGTTAAAAAGTAAAGTAATAACATCAGCGTTAAAAAATGCTATTCTCTAAAGCTCTAAACCAAATTTTAAAAGCGACGTTACATTTTAATTTTTAACATCAGGTGTTAACGATCCATATGAAGATAGCTACGTTTTCTGATTTTTCGTGTTTTTAAAGCCCTCGATAGCCTCTCGCGCACGCGCATTACTAACATGATTTGTTATTCTCAACCTAGTATCTGACAGCTCGCTTGGTTAATTTATTTTTAATAAAAATTTCTATATTCTGAATTTATTATTATTTAGAAGAGGATAATAATGGATCTGAAATGTGTTACTTTTATCTCAAAGCTGTCAAAATCAGCCTGACTTTTTGGTTAAAGACGCCATGTTTGTGCATTAAATACGGTGTTAAAATATTGAAGGCACCCTCTTTTTTTTACACTTTTGACTAAATATTAACAGTTTGGTGTTAAAGTTTTTGCTTACAGAATAGCAATTTGAGGCAAGGGGGTGTTAAAATGAATTAACGCTGATTTCAGATGTTAAAAGTAAACGTTTTTGCTTAGAGAAATAGACCTGCCTGGCACTCATCTATACATTCTACTACGACTATTATTCTCCAAAAATTATTTTCTTAACACTATCGTATTAAAATATTAATCTAATTTTATAATTGTGGTAAAATCTAATTTTTTCATAAGTCAAAGGATATAGTAAAGAGCTCTTTTTAGAAGAATAAGAATGTTTATTAGATTAGTAGCTTGCTTATATTTTTCTGATTGAATTTATTGATGTACCTATCTTCTAAGATATAAGTAGATACTGTAATGCGACAAAAGAAATAAAAACAGAAAAAAACACACGCCCGTGAATTTTGAGTTCGATGAAAACTAATGAAAACATTCAACTTCTTTTTTTTTTTACTTGGTCGCAAATTCCTCTTCTAGATGAACAAGAAAGAGAGAGAAAGGATTTGGGAAAGAAGCAAATTCGCTCCGGCTTCCAGGATCCATTTCAATCCCGTTAAACTTTTGTCCTAAACGCAAGACTAAATTGAAAAAAAAAGTTTGATTTCTTTTTTGTTTAGCCTCAAATCAAGATGCAATTTTATACGAATCAATCTTCGATTTCTAAAAGAACTCCATAAGTATAAAATTATTGTTTTTATAAATAAATATAAATCTTTTATAGAAACGTTTATTAAAAATCTGGACAGAAATACTCCCTTTATCAATGGAGTTTTAAAAATTTGAAAAAATAGTTGCTTTAAAAACGAATGATAAAGCAACTATAAACGAATAAATGTTTTGAAAATAGACAATGATTCAATGATAGAGATTGTCTTGGAGGTGAAATTTTCTTTAATAAAAATAAAAAAAATATAAATACATTTGATATTAGTCTTTTGGGACCGTTTAATATTAGGGTGCACCAAAATGAAAAATAAGGAATAAACAGATTTTCCCAAACTTTAGAGGGCTAGGGCTCGGTTACTCGATGTTCGATATGGCTCAAAATCTACAGTTATTAGTTTTTCATCTTTACTAACAAGTTTCCGGGTTGTCCCGTTGATTTCAACATACTTCTAAAATAAGAACCACTCTGAATATATTAAGATTATATCAAATCAACCAAATTCTAAGCACATAATATAATCTCTTCAAGATAAATTCTGATATGTGGGAGTCCAGAAGATCATCACCATGATATTATAAAATTTTAATTAAACAACAAAATATATCATGTATTTTTGTTATTACCAAAATATTGTATGGGAGTCGGGTTGTCCGAGTATAGGTCTAGGGCGCTAGCGCGTATAATATTAGAGAGTACCAAAGTATGAACAAATAGGAAATAAACCGATTTTTCCAAGCTTTTAGAGGGCTAGGGCTCGGTTATTCGATGTTCGATATGGCTCAAAATCTACAGTTATTAGTTTTTCATCGAACAAGTTTCCGGGTTGTCCCGTTGATTTCCACATACTTCTAAAATAAGAACCACTCTAATACCTATATTAAGATTATATCAAATCAAATAAATTCTAAGCACATAATATAATCCCTTGATGATAGATCCTGATATATGGGAGTCCAAATCATCACCATTATAATATTATAAAATTTTAATTAATATAATGATGCTAGACCGGTTTTATTATATTTTAAACAATTTTCGATGCTCTTTTACTCGGTCTTTTAAGTTTTGAGTTAAAGGCTTGAGAACTGTGTATTCCTTGTTGTGACTGTGTTAGTTTTGGCTTGTTTGAAGAAAATTGTTAAGTGGGCTTGTTTAAAATTACCGCCCCTTACTTGATATGAAATTTGCAATGAAAAGAGATAAATTGAATGGATTGATAATTTTTGATTGACAATAGTGAGATTATCTTCATGATTGTGTATAATTTGGATTTAAAAAATATTAGAAAAGTCATCATCTAATATATATATATATTTTCTGTCAAAAGTAAGAAAAAGGATTGTTGTGAGGTGACGAAAATTTGTATTGTTGTTCTGTAGTCAGATGAAGAGAAGGAATAGGCGATGCGAGAGGTAAAGTGGTTGATGTATATTTTATATTATTGTTAACTTGAAGTATGTAAAAACTTTGTAAAAAATTATTTTAAGGTTCTGATGAAGGCAGAGAATGCCGAAACGATGGGAAAAAAAATTGGCCACCATTGTAAACTAAAATAAAAATACCTCTTATAATAAATAAAAATTATATTCTTTATTTATTCATATACTCACTGTCCATCCAGAGAATTTAAAAGACCGAGTAAAAGAGCATCGAAAATTGTTTAAAAAAATATAATATTTTAATTAAACAAAAAATATATCATGTTTTTTGTTATTACCAAAATATTGTAGGCCCAACAAGAAAATTAAATTAATTTACAATATACGCCATGAGTTTTGGCAAGTATTAAAAATAGTTCCCTTGTACTAATTTGAAAGGTTTAATAAATGGAAGGTAATTTCTCATTACTGAAAGAGTGATATTCAATTAGTTCAGATTTAAAAGTGAAAAATAATTCTAGAGAAGATAAGAAAAATCGAGCAGAGGGAGTTTTTTTTTATTTTTTTGTTTCATCTGGAAATCTAAAAGTATGATTAATAGGAATGCGTGAGCGAGCATGGAAAAACGAAATGGAAAACCTTCAGTAGAGTTGAGTGAGCCCCCACCACCCTAGTATACCACCCCCCACCACCCAGTCCGCCTTCTCTATCAATTCATTAGTTAATATTTTATTCTTGAGAGCGTGGAATTAAATTTGAAACGAAGTCTCCAGGTTAAAAGTCGACTATGGACAAGTTGATGTATGCAAATGGGGCGGAACCAATATTAATTATATTCCAACCAACCCGCCCCTTCTGCCATGCTGCCGCCCCCTCACCCACCCGATCTCTCTCTTTGCCCAAATAGAAATGAACAAAACAAAAAAGTTACTATGGAAAACTTATAAAACCAACAAGTCGTTGTCGAAAAAGACGACGTGACACGCAAACATATCATTGGGTAATTTATGGCGTTTAAGAAGAAAATAAAAATAATCCTAATAAGACGAAACAGAGCAGCCAAAAGAAAAAAAAGAAAGAAAACAAGCAACGAACGAACGATGTCAATCAAAACATGCTAAAAATCATTTCAAAAATGTTCAAAGTTGAGAACACATACATACACACATACATACAGACAAGACAGCGTTGCATGCGAGAAATAGATTGACAGAGACTGAAATCAAGAAGTCAAATTCCCCTCAAGGAATTTCTATTTCGATATTCCGAAATGCAATTGTTCCTTATTAGGATAAATTTTAAAAATATATACTGGGTGATTGACGACAACAAGGGTTTATATTCTTTGGGCAATTTTCCGGTGAGTTCGTTGTAAACAATAAATGAGGCGTTCAAAAGCAGAGTGGACTATCCCAATATTGGTTTGTTATGAGAAATCGAGCAAAAAAGGTAAAAGTTTGAGGCAAAAGTGATACCTGTACTGTAATACTAGCACTACGTTTAAAAAGTAAGTTTGGCCGACTCTGTCTATTTAGTTTTATCAAAAACCTAGTTGATTATAGAGGTTTATCAGCGAAAATAAGATTCAAGGGATGATCCACTCTGCTTTTGAACGCCTCAAATGTTATGATCTATTTCAATTCCTTGCAGAACTTTTTTATTAAGAATATTTTACATACATTTAGTATGTATTTAACAATGATAGTAACCCAGAATTGAAAAACTTTTCCTCAATACTCGGTATGCTGCTTGCAGTTTTGATAAATTAAAGAAATAATTATTTATTAAATGATAATCCAAGACAATTGTTCGATTGATTATTGATTATTTTGTACAATAGAAACTGATTAAAATCTCAATAAAATCATTCAAAAAATTATATTTTCTGGATTTTTTTTCAAGTTCTAAAGCTAGAGAGCTTAAAATCTAATCAGTTAGTTAACATTTTGATAATAGAACAAACTTTCTATGACTATCTGTTAAGTTATCGTGGGTATCTGAATCCGGACACACAAACAGAATAAAAAATTCATTGTAGAAAATGATTTTTCAACACAATGAGCAAAAAAAAAAAAAATTGAAAATTTTTGATTAAATTCAATTCTAGGCTCGCACAGCAGGGAGGTAAATTATTGTTATGTTATTTTAATAATACGATTAATATTCAAAAAAAAAAGAACTGAGCAAAATGTGCTCTTTGTGACCAGCAAATCAATGAGTTATAGCCGTATTTATTATCTCGAAATCAAAAATTTTATTAAAATTTTAATCGAAAGACTATTTTGGTAAGTTTGAATTTTTCGTGGGGTGTCATCCCTGTAAAGATCGTTTTAAATAGAATAGTTATGTTTAATTTTGAAAAAATATATTTCGCTTTAAAACAGTGTGAGTGAGATTTAAATGAGACTGTATGAATGAGTTTTGTAATGCTGCCTTAAAGAAATAACTTAGCTTAAAAATATTGTAAAAAAATCTATAACTTCATAAAAATGACTTTGAAATCTTGTTAGATCTAAAGTACAGAACCCTCGGTATGCAGATCTGACTCTTACTTGGCAGACTTTAATGATATTAATGAAATTCGTTTAACATGGGTCAAAGTATTTTCAAATTATTTGACACATTTACTCATAACACATTATGTAGCCTTTAGAGATAAGACCGAAAGATTTTTAACTCTTTATTTAAAATATAGCTATTATAAAATTATAAAAAGACCATCAGCTAAATCTCTTCATAATAGGAAAACAAAACGACTGAGTAAGCAATATACGTTTTGTCGGCTTATTTGTACTCGGGTAATACATACTTAGATAAAATCGTCATATACAATACAATTTGCATAAAATTCCTTCTAATAATCATACTTATAATATGAAAAGTAATTTTATCTGATCAGATTAACTTGAGTTGTAATTAAATAATAAATTATACTGAAATTGTAGAGAAATTCATTTCTTTTATCATATGATATATATCAAAATTGGATTTATTTTTCTATTTTTGGAAATGAATGGGCTACCCTTTTTTATAGGCTAGAAGATAATTTGAACATTTTTCCTTCTTTGTGAAATCATTCAGAATTATAGACCCTATAGAGATTTAAATGCAAGCCTGTTATCAAAACAGTAGCCTTTAATTTTCGACATATTAAAAACGATTTTAAAACGTTCCCGAGGGCAAGGGGGTCATTTTATTTTCCCTCTGGCGCCCCCGGGCTAGAAATAATTGTGTGTGTGTGTGTATGTGTGTTTATTGGGCGCTGCTTGCTCGATTTGGCCAATGACCAGGATCAGCCACAAACGGACGCCTTCACTGACAAATCAAATCAATTTAATTCCTTCCCTTGCTCTCACCCTCTCCCTCTGGGCTTCATTTTAAATAATAAATCAAACACCTCGGAACAAATTATTTGAAAATTTAGGAATTACCATCGAAGGGAATTTAAACGACATACTCATTCCATTACACAGATGATGCCATCAAAATGGATTTTTTTTTATTTAGAGTCGCGAGTTTCTAATCATAATTTTCTATTTCGGTTCGGAAATATACTCATTTCTACATTGTTTTTAATGTAGAAAAAGTTACTTTCGAAATATATGTATGGTATTTTTTTTTATCCCACAAGTTCAGAATAGGCATGATAGCAGTATTAAAGAATTACTAAAATAATGTATTTATCTAATGAAGGATTCATAGATTACAAAAAATGTATTCATTTTTATATTATTAGCGAGATTATTTGTTTATTTAATAAAATAAAACTATAAAATACACCAATCCGCCATTTGGGGTTGAACACTAATCAGAGCGAAGAAGCAGGACTGACGTCACGAGCAGAGGAACTATCAGCTGCGAGATATTTGCCGACTTTTGTGTTGTCAAAACATAACCAAGAAATGTAATAGTTCAAATTTGCCTAGAATTGATTTAATTGATGCTGGGAAAGTTTATTTCATTAAACAAAGACTAATAAATAAATAAAATAAAATAAACTGAGTCAATTTGCACTTTAGATATGAATGAACCAAACCGTATAAAAGTCTTAATTTATTATTAAATTTAAAACTCAAACAAGTTCATTATGCGCCCACCATTTTATAATCTACGAAATAAAGTAAAAACTTACGTTAAAGTGATCTTCACAGAAATAAAGATTTAGCTTTTGGATCTCTACTTGCAAGATTAAGCTACTTATTTCGCATTTTTTTCTTGTGTGGAACGTAAACAAATAAAGCTAGTGTGACGTCACAGATGCTGCCAGATCCCGGGGGCGTTTTGGAGGGAATTTAAAACTTAGAATTAAAATGGCAATGTTTTGTAGGTACCAATCCTTTATTATCTGGAAAAATGAGATATTTTTTCGAAATAATAAATAATTTCTAACACAATAGCACAGTATTTCAAAATCAGTCATCATGTCTATTGTAATTACATTTTTGAAAATTATATTTTTAATTCTAATAAAATTATTAATATTAAAATCAGGATATCGGCATATACCTTATTTAAAAATGACTTTTAATTTTTGAATTTTATAATAATAAAACTAATTTTCTTTTTTTTTAATCTCGTTGTATAGTATTTAGGAATTATTTCTATGATTTTTATGATTTTCACAAAGAATTTTAAGATTTTTTTTGTAAAATTGTTTTGTGTATTATTTTTGTAATATAATAATTTAAATCTGTAGATTGGTCAAGTGGGGGTATAGTCAATGCCTATGAATCGAGCAAGGCCAGGTTCAACCCTGGCTCACTGCAAAAATTTGACCAGCTTTATAGCTTTAATAATCTGATCCCTACACCAATTTAGACAAACATATTCATAGCTGTGACTAATGATTAAAATAAGCATTTAGTTCCCGAAGCCAATAAAAAACAATATTTCTATTAATTATTTTAACATTTTTAAGGATAATTTTTTATTAAAGCAGGGAAAGGGAAAGTCTTGTGATGGGTGGTATATTTATTTATTTATTTATTTATCTTTTTATTTTAGAGAATAGATTTGTATATGATATTTATATACAATTTTGGAAAAAAGTTTAGCATATCTGTCCCCTTGAATATAGTCAACCAGACATATGGGAAAGAAGGTATAAAAAGTGTCATTTTATGACTTTTATTTGAATCCTAGTTACAAAACACAATTTTCAAATAGAAACAGGTTTAATATTAAATTAACCTTGAATTAAATTGAATTCAGAGGACAGATGGATTTAATGTTGCAACAAATATTAAAATAATCTCTATTGGATTTAAATAAGAGAATAGAAAAAGGGAGAGTTAATTAATTTTTATCCACGTAGATGAATTAATTCGTATTTAGAAATAGCATAGTTGAAATACTATTTAAAAAAAGCCCGACAATTATCTCAGAAACCTGACTGCAGTAGTGGGGACATATGGAAAAATTACGTTTTGAGAAAATGGAAAATAATTCCAAAATATTTGTTACCAAATTAGAGTAATATAAACAACTCCTATTATATTCTTTAGTGTTTTAAATGATCCATGGTGAATAAAAAATACACATAGGTATTGTCTGATACGGATAACTCAAAACTTCGAAAAATCAAGATATTCTACTTCTTCAGTGGGGCTGCAATATAGTATAACCTAGACTACCAGTATCAATAAAAGTAAAGAGTTTTTCGAACGATTTCAAAGATTTAATTAGAAAATAATAATATTTTTATTTCGTCATTATCTCTAAATTTAAAATTTATTCATTTGATGTCTCAAATATTCCTTTAAGATACAGGGTATGGTCAAGTATTGTAACCGTGCATGAAAAAAAGTGTTTTTTATTTGCTTCGTTTTTTCGAAATATCTCAAAAACGGCTGAAACTATTTTGATTAAAAAAATAGAGAAAAAATAGAATGATATTTTTCGAGATAACTGTTTTGTAAAAATGTCTGTTAGTCTGTTAGTCCCCTTCGAAAAATTCAACCAAATTTTGTATAGATAATCAGTGGGCTACCAGAAGACTAAAATACAAAAACTAACCGCCCAAAGTGGAGGGGGGGGGTTGTAGGGTCAAAAAATGAAAATCTAGGCACTTGTACCAAACTCAACCAGAAGTGTATGGTAAAGTCAAGTGGATCCACATCAGAACGTGTCAATTTATTTTTAGAGCAATAATTATATTTTTTCTAATAAATATAAATACATTTAGTAAATTATGTCTTTATTTTGCTACCTGTCAATAAAAACTATGATAGGCCAATTAACAGGCCGGCAGCAAGGCTAAAAAATTAGGGACAAGTTAGAATCTGGCTGGGAATGATTTTTTTTCTTTTGTTTGAGTGGAAGTTTTTGAATAATACTACGTAATAATAATTAATGTAGTCTTCAAGTTATCAATAGAAGTTGACTTTAAATTTCTAAGAAAACCACAAGAGGTTGTTCCTATTAGATCCGAGATGGAATGGATTATTTTAAATTACCTATTTGTCAGAAGGGTTGTTTTTAACCCCCTCGGGAATCAAAGCCGAGTGCTAAAATTAGCAATCCGAACCAATTGGCAGCCCTGTGAGGTGAAACGACATCGACAGTAGGGTAGACCGGGGCACAATTACGTGTTTTTTTTTTTTGGTTTTTTTTTATTTTTTTTTTTTTATAATTTTTTCATTTGATTTAATGTGTTTGAAACTGTTTAGGGTGATAATATAATTATTAAAGTATATTGATATGCATATACATTTATTTTCTCTTTTTATTTTGTGTGAAAAATTTTTACATTGACCTAAGTCTAGTGCGTAAACATGCCCCGGGTGTGGGGCATGTTTACGCATCTATAAGGGCACGTTTGCGCATATCTTAGAATAGTACAAAAAAAAACTCTAACTGAACATTCCCAGAATTGTTTTATTGCCATCAAACACAATTACATTTTTTTCCTAAGCTAGTTAAGGTACCTAACTAAAGTACAAAAATTAACTCAAAATTCTAATTTTATAGGCAATAGGCTAAAACAAAAACCATATTAATATTATCAGAACTCAGCCTACTCATCTTCCCCATCTGATTCGCAGTTAATGCAAAGAAAGAATAATGTTTTTCCAGTAACACAATCATCATGCCCCAAAAGAGCTGCGTAAACTTGCCCCGTCGTGATGGTTTTATTTTCCAAACTACAGCAGTTAATATGACGATATTAAATAGAACAAATGCCTATTGTAAAGGAGCATAATCTTCTATAAAGGAACATGTATTTGTCTATTCATTATTCTAAGAGGTAAGCTCACTAGGAGCTTCGAAACTAGCATAACAAAATTTACTTATCTTGCTCAAAAAGACAATAATATTCTTCAGAGCTAGACTGTCACTCAGAAGGCGGCGTGGAGTTTGTGAGAGCAGCACTGTTCTTCCTGACTAGTGGTTCTCTTTTTCACTAGTTTCCGAGGAAACTGGACTGCGTAAGCACACCCCGTGCGTAAATGTTCCCCGGTCTACCCTATGTATCGCGCTAAATATTTCACTCGATTCTCGAGGGGGTAAAAGCAGCCCTTCTGACGTATAATTAAAAATAATCCATTCCATCTCGAATCTAATAGATGACAATCTTTTATGATTTTCTTAGTAATGTTTAATCAGTTAAAGGTTCTTAAATTAGATTTAAATAAGAATCTTTTAATTCTTCTAATACAAATTAATTTATTAAGTTCTAACCTCGGTATGCGAGTCTCTTGGCCGCTTTAATCTACTATCGCTTTCATTTTCGGTCGCATTGTCATAGCTTGAATAAAGGCCAACTAGCCAAGAAGATAATTAATCTATAAATTATTATAATAAGCTGACATTTAATTCATAAATAAATTTAGAAATTTGGTCTTATTTTCGAATAATAATAATTATTATTGTCTCTTTTGTCTTAACGGCGCTTTGGCCCACAACTCAACAACTAACTGTAGAAACTTAAAAAAATTCAAATATATTTATGCAAAAAGGAAGAACACTTTTCTTCAAGTGTAATTATTGTTATTTAACTTTCTAAAAATACATTATACATAATTTATATGAAAAGTGTTTGGAATTTGGTTAAAGAAAGGGAGAGAATAAATAGTATTGTTTTGAAAGGCTTTTGTTAACGTTAGTAAATCATTTCCTGAACAAAAGGTTCAAGTCGGTTTATCTGTCATCTAAATTGTGATTAGCCAATTGGAGTGGCACTGGATATTCACTGGAACACACAGCTGCCCACCTCCAGCAATAATCTCCAAGAGTTGGATTTCGTAATTGAGAATTGAGAAGCCGGCAAGGGAGACTGGACCAGATTCAACTGGTGAATACTCAATTGGATCAATTAGCAAGAGCAAGAGATTTCCAACGCCCAAATTATCAGCCAATACAATTCAAAGAATGCACACCTTTCAAATTAGACAATGGACAATTATACTATAGAAAATCAAGAGATATGGTCAACTACTAGATCCCACATGTCATGGATTATTTTTATTATATGTCAGAGGGTTGTTTCACCTCTTCGGAAATTGGTGGGCAAGCCAAGTGGAGGATTGCATTTTTGGAATTCGGGTTTAATTCTCGAAGGGGTGAAATAGCCCTTCTGATTAAATCCAACCTTTTGGCTTACACGGATCACATTTGATGAAAATAATTGTCTCAGACCGGTGATAAACATTAAAATTCTATTGATATTTTTTATTCAAGAAAAATAATTAATAATGTAGAAATAAGAACTTTATTATTTATTTAGCTCATAGTGAGCTTCTAATTTACTTTTCGTAAATATTATACATGAAAATAACTTCTCGCATATGTAAATACATAACTACATTCTTACAAAAAGTGATATCATGTATTTAGTATTGGTTTATATTTTTTCCTGGCTAGATAATTAATATAAAATTCTAATAAAGAGACAATATTCAATTTTTCTTTCAGATAGGTATCTAATTGTTGTTCTAGAACATTCAATCAGAAAGTTTGCAAGGAGAAAATTTATTTCTAATGAAAATGGAGTCGAAAATAGACCAAAATGATGATTTTTTTTGGAAATCTTGAAATGAGTTCCAGATTCAAAATTTAAAATTAGCAGTTTTATTTTTTGAGAACTTCACAGTAGATTTTCAGATTTTTTATTTTAGTGAAAAAAATTATCAGGCCAAATTGTTGTGCGTTTTCCAGTATCTACATATAAATATCTCAATGTTATAAGGAATTTTATGACTTTATATTGGGCCACGGGTTGGACAGCCCTGGTTTAAATCGCATGGGATTAAATTAGGATATGAAGAATGATCATTTATTTTTTAAAAGGATCACGGATATAATAATCCCTGACTCTCCATTATCTATTGACATGTAGGTAAGAACGTGCAAAGATCTATCTAAAAGACAAGTCCTGACAAGTTTTAGTCCAGGAGAGAAATTATCAATTAATTGTGATTGTTCTAGAAAACCCCAATTCCTTGTCTCCTGGTACTAGAATGATATGACTATATAGACTTGGTTAGTGTCGTAGCATATAAATTACTGAAATAACAAATATGAAAATGAAAATATGAGAAGAAGAATTTTTAAATATTCGAAACTTCATTATTTATTTTTTTATCTTAGATAGTGCTATACTATTGATTTTTTTTTGTATAAGTTTTCGGAACTGAAGCTCAAATTATGAGGTCTGGTAGAAAAATATATTTTTTTCAAAATTTTAGATCGGTTGGACAACACGAAGAGGTGGCGAATCTCATTTGAAAATTTGAAATTTTAAGAATCCTGCGCTATTCAGTTAGTATATTTTATTATACGTCGTTAAATTGAAACAAAGAATAAAAACATCGATGACCATGAAATTAATAAACATTATCTTCTGGAATCCAACCACTACCTTTGTCATTCAACCATTATTTCACACATAGACCAAAAAGAAAAAAATTCAATATTATGCCTACCTCCTAGGCGTACATCTACATTTTTTTTACTCTATGTGTGAAATAATGGTTGAATGACGCAGTAGGGGATTTCAGACGATAATGTTTATTAATTTCATGGTCATCGATGTTTTTATTCTTTGTTTCAATTTAACGACGTATAATAAAATATACTAACTGAATAGCGCAAAATTCTTAAAATTTCAAATTTTCAATTGAGATGCACTTCTTCACGATGTCAGATCGGTCTCATATTGTACAAATTATTTTCTTATCATACCTCATAATTTGAGCTTCTGTCCCGAAAAAATTTAATGATCGAAAAATAAACTCAACCCTAATGCCCACGAACTAAATGAATTGGTCTTTGCGCGTGACCCTACGTAATTTTTAGAAAAACCATCAGGCCCTAAAATTCAACCTGAATGAATACTACAATTTGTGACTTTGGTTGAGATCCTCAGTTAGTCTTTAAATCACCATTAAAAGTCGCGCTTGGCGCGAGACCGATTACAATACTTTATCTACATCACATTGATAAAGTAAAAATTGATAGCCATCCCCCCGTTTTAAATTGATTTCTAGACTCTGACGAAGGAGGGAACATCGTTTCAATAAATTCTTTAATTCGGAATTTCATTTTTCAATATGCTTGGGCTGCCTTTCCATTAATTCTCTATAAATAAATAATTAAATAAATAAAAGATTTTTGACAAAGCCATTAATCTTTCCCCATTGACAAGTAGAATTGATTTGATTAAATGCTACTATATATAATATATATATATAGAATCTATACTATAATAGAACTAGGGAGCACGCATTTGCTCCCCTCTCGAGTAAAGCGTAGAGTGTTCTTTCCTCTAACTTCGCAGCTCTGCTTTATTTCTTGTTGAAATTCAAATAGTTCATTAGTAAATTCATTGAATGTCTCTCTTTCTCTCTGCGGCCCTCCTTATTTGTACACACGGCCTTTATTCATCAGCCAGTCAGACACCTTTCGTCTGCAATTGAATTTCTCGCCGGCTTTATGGTATATTCCTTTGCGCCGCACGCAAATTAAATGATGTTTAATTTCATCAGCATTATTTCAGTGAGCTCTTTTCCCTTGGCCAGGACATATCTAATTACCACCGTTGCAAACATATCTCTGCTATATTTGCAATTTAATTTGCGCCAAACACTATTTACTTTCAAGCCTGTATGTGCTTGAGTAGAAGCAGCAAAATCCCAATAATTCTTAGAGAATTAATTTTATATAAAATTCATCATAGCGAGAAACAACACAAGAGAATTTCAAATCAATTAGCTGGAATTGTATGAAAGCTAAAATATTAAATTTAAAAACTGAATTTCAGTATAAGACAAATGGTAATATTAGTAGCTTTAAAATTACTATAGAAAATCAAGAAAGATGGTCATCTACTAGATCCGAGATGTTATGGATTATTTTTTTTTAATCTTCTTCCACATTCCCTTTTTATTAACAACTAATAAAAAAATAAATTGATATCTCAAGTATTTTGGAAGATATAAGAACGGAGTTCTCGGTATGCACATAGTCAGCTTATTTTGTTTTTCATCATTCAAATTAATTATTCCATTTTCTTCTTATTCCAAATGCCATATTCGATTCCTAGAGACGGCGATTACTGTGAAAGAGTATCCTCTCCACTCTAATTTTAATGGGGAGATTTTTCTCAGAGGTGGTTTCCCATTGCCTTCCCGCGAAGGGATCAGATTATAGCCGGTCAAAAATTTGCAGCGAGTCGGGCTCTATAACCACTTGACGGCCAACTTGACTACTTTTTATTTAGCCCAGGCCTGTCCAACCCGTGGCCCGCGGGTAAATCCATTTTGATCAAATTTAATATTCATTTTATGGGCATTAGTTCCCGAGGCCAAGGGGGTAGAAAAAAAAATATTCATTTTAAGTAGGTATCTTGAGGACCCCAAAAAAGATTATATGAAAGTTTTAAGTAAAATTACATTTTAAGTACTTTACTCGACAGTATGATAGAACTTTTTTTAATTCATTAAAATTTATTTATTTGGACGGTTTATCTGATAAATAATAAAGAAAAAAACATACAGGGTGGGTCATAAAGATCTCCCACATTTTGAAGAGGTATAAAAAATGAAAAATTTAACTAGAAAAAACTGAATATATTTTTAAAAAGAACATAATTTTTCTTTAATGTGTTTTAAACATTATATCAGAAAAAAAAGGGGGGGGGGTCAAAAATGAAAATTCTAGCCCTTTCGACCAAACTCAACCAAATTTTGTATACATATCTGTGGACCCCCAGAAGGCTAGAAATGCAAAAACTAACCACCCAAAATGGGGGGAGGGTCAAAACTGAAAATTCTAGCCCTTTCGACCAAACTATTTATACAAAATTTGGTTGAGTTTGATCGAAAGGGTTAGAATTTTCATTTTTGACCCTCCCCCATTTGGGTGGTTAGTTTTCCCATTTCTAGCCTTATGGGGGCCCGCAGAATATGTATACAAAATTTGGTTGAGTTTGGTCGAAAGGGCTAAAAGTTTCATTTTTGCACCCCCCCCCCCCCCACCCTTGTTCGTTGGATATAATGTTTAAAACACTTTAAAAAAAATTATGTTCTTTTCAAAAATATATACAGTTTTTTTCTAGTTAAATTTTTTCAATTTTTATACCTCGTTAAAATGTGGGAGATATTTATGCCCCACCCTGTATTAACATTTCAAATGACTATGGATAAAGTCCAGCAACGATCCGTTGCAGTTTATTTCATTTACAATCATAATATATTCATATATACATACATACCTAGCTAGATTGGCATAGAAACAACAATTCACTTATAGTTAAAAGGGTCAACGAATAATTAATAGATATATTTTAAAATATTTTATTTTAGATAACATTGAGATATTCATCACTCAATTTCTAATTTTTTTTTAAGGTTGTCTGTCCATATGGGTTTTCTTAGGATTTTTTTTTGAAATTTAGAGAGATTATTAATTAAATACTTCTGCATCGATTGGTGGCAAAAATTTATGAACAATATATAGTTCCAGAGATATTAAATTCCAAAGAGAGAGTTTTTTCTTATACATTGCACTATACGGAATATATCGGAAAGTTTACATACATATATAATTATAATTAAGAAACTCTTCTTACCCTTGTTATAAAAAACTAAACCAACATTAAACAATAATTAAAACATGTTTTAAGAAAATTTTAATTCATAGTTACATCACAGTTTCTGAGATAATAATGAATAAATAATTAAAAATGTATAATGAAAAATTTACACTAAAAACAACCTGGGAACAACGCATTTATTTAACCTAAAAAGTGGGTTAACGTTAGTACTTTTTTTGACGTTTTTTCGCTTCAGCCATTGTCGCAACAGCTTTCAATCGCTTATTAAGAACTATTTGTTTTATAAATCTCCCTTTATAATGTATTTTATCTGACATTTCTATGATGAAATATATACAAGCTTGGATAGTGTTGCCAGATTTGTCAAACGAGCACCGGATTGGCTAGTAGTGGTACATAAACAGCAAAAAGTTTTGGAATTATGAATCCTTATTGTCTGTTCTATATACTCTAGTATTAATTTTTTGCTAGTATTATCGCGAAACAACTACCTTAATCAAAATAGTTTTATCAGTTTTGAGGTATTTTTAAAAAAGGAAAATGTTTTTCTAGCGCTAATATAATACTCCACCATACTCGATTATGGTAAAGTAAAATATTTGAGTTCATTATCTAAATTCTAAATCAACTCTATGGAAACGATTCCCAAGATATATATAGAGATAGAAACAAGTTAGGTTTGTAAAATTTTAATTAGTCGAGCTATCTGAATTAGACAGTCATTTGTTTTACGATTAGAGGTAGCTACTATTACTAATACTAATCTTTCCACGCGGTTTCGAATCATCACTAGAATAACAACAATTTTTATAGTTTGAAGATGATAATCATCGGGGCTAATTATTTTATATTCTTTAAACTCGAGAGAGAGAGAGCTTATTAATTTTCAAATAAGCCTCTCTCTCGCTCTCATCGTCATTATATACGTACATAGTGATATTTAATTAAAATAATTTGATAATCCCAAGCCATAAATGCCACGCGAGGCTATAAAGATGTACTCGTTGTTCAGCTCAATGGAGAAGTCAAGTTTTTGTTCTTTAAAGGAGGATGGTAAAAAAAACAAGTCTCTGTGAAACTGAACAACGCCAACCGAGAAATTGTTTTATTCTTTAGATATCATAACATTATGATTCAATTTAATAAAGCAAAGTTATAATTATTAATTTATTTTATGAATGGGTAATTATATTTTAGAAAAAAGTATTATTTATAATCAAGGAAGAAAATATATCTATAGTAAATAATGTATTGAAGGAGACAATAAAAGAGTGTGTCTTCTGCTGGAATTATAAATTTTATTTATTTATAACGAGACTATAGTTTCGAGGCTTTGCCCTCTTCATCAGTCTATTACAACGGATAAATTAATTCCTATCCATTGTAATAGACTGATGAGGCAAAGCCTTTCAATTTAAGTAAATAATCTAGTATACTTGTAGGTATTTAACTATTTGAAAAACCTTTAAATCAAAAATAATTATAGCTAATTATTGTTCATACAACAAATAACATGGTACGACGTTTCGATCGACAATCGTTTTAACGTGTAGGTACTAGGGTGGTCCTTATTTTGGGTATTTTCAAATTTTTACGCTGATAAGGGCTCATATGGTTCGAAATAAATAAAAAAAATATCCCCCAAGTTTCAAATCTCTATCTCAATTATAACCTGTGCCCCCAGCGAAGTAAGTTTCTCATCTAAATAACATGGGGTTTTTGCCATTGAACGATCAATTTTTTATTCCGGCCAAAGTAATGGTTCAAAAAATTTGAAACTCTATAGACTTTATCCTTATAATAGTAGCTATCCCTCAGAATTTTTACAGATTTTTAGCTATTATAATTTTGGAGTCTATAACTTAGTAACACTAAGATATAGCAGTATTTTATCTAGCTGTAACTCCAAAATTATAATAGCTAAAAATCTGTAATAATTCTGATGGATAGCTAGTATTATAAGGATAAATTCTTCAGAGTTTCAAATTTTTGAACCATTACTTTGGTCGGAATAAAAAATTGATATTTTAATGCCAAAAACTCCATGTTATTTAGATGAGAAACTTAGATCGCTGGTGACAGAGGTTATAATTGAGATAGAGACTTGAAACTTTGGGGATATTTTTTTTTTATTTATTTAGAACCGAGGGGTGAATGGCGAGAGGAATTAGGTGTACACTCTCTTTGGGATTATTTGGAATTACTTTGGAACTCATTAGATAATCTATTGCCTTCTATTGTCTTCTACTTGGAAATGAAAGTGGAAGTGGAAGTAGGTGTACACAATTTTAGGTTGCGGTTCACCCCTCATTTCGAACCATGTGAGCCTTTGTCAGCGTAAAAATTTGAAAATACCCAAAATAAGAACCACCCTAGTAAGTACCCACTACGATTTAGGTTAGAATGGCTAGATGCTACAAGTGGGAACAGTTCGGTCAAGAACTCAGTTCATTATCAAACCCATCGCGAATTTAAATATTATTACCTTTATTTATTTTAATGATATTGATACGAGAAGGTGCAGCCCTCACCTGAACAAACACCGTGGTAGTATCTTTAGTACAGGTTAAGAGCAGAAACGGTTCTGCAGTCAGTCAAATGAGTTAGATAAGGTCGGGTCTCCTATTAGTGTAATTGCTCACATCTGAATTAGTATGTCAAGAGAATGTTTGGAGGGCCCTCTCCACAGAAGTGAGCCGTATTCGAGATCAGGGCGAATTTGAGCCTTATGTAGGGTAATAAGTTGATTGAGTGTAAAATAGCGTCTGGATCTGAATAGAAAACCAAGCTTGCTCGGTAGCTTTAGCTTTGGTTGCTCATAAATTAATTTTCATTGTAAAAGTATGTCTGATGAAAAGGATGGCCCAGCAAACAACGATGATTCAAAAAGTGACGTTTTAGATGTCTTAACTAACTTCGTTAATTAATCTAATAAATTAATAATTAATTATATTGAAACTAATTTTACCGACTTCCAGAACTATCTAATCTATAACAACTAAATTGTTTATCTCTAATATTTCAACCTTTTTTTAGATCATATTCAGGATTATGAATTCTGTACAGCATTTTATAAAGGTATACCAGTACTATTGATGAAAAATATTTTGGTGGCTATAAAATCACTAGATTGAATGTCAGATGAAAAACCTACAGAAACTTCGGTATAAAAGTCCCAATCATATTTTTATTTAATGTCCTTATGGAATATCACAAATCGGTCTTATTTTGTTTTATCCTTAAGAAATTCTAGTCTGTCATTAGCCTAGGTAAAATTAATCGATTTATGGATTTACCTGAAGTGTGGTTGTAATGGATGACAAAATGGTAGGTTCAATAACTCACCTGAAACAAACAAACAAATATTTTGTTAGATATTATAATTTAAAAAAATACAAATAGTCTTTATAAATAAATAATTAAATGTACAAGATAGCTCTAAGGCCGAAAAAGAAAGTGTAAGAATCAAATAAATAAATGATAATAATTATAGAATTCTTTTTAATTATTTATAAATCAATTAAATTGAATTTTTAAAGGAGGTTCAGGTCATAGTGCAATTGCAGACCATTTAATCCCCGAGAAAGATTGTTTTCCAGACGAATCAAATATTAAATTAATTAGATCAGAACACGATCCCCTAAAAATTAGTATCTTCGAATCGTTAGAAATTTTAAAATCATACAATAACTCACCAGAAAAATTCTTAAATCGGAAAATCGAACTTTCGGAAAGCCGTATCTTAAAAATAGCCGCGCAAATAAAAACCCCAATACCGCCACCTACAGCCAAAAAATGAAACAAGTATAAACGGTGAATCATAATTTGCCCAGACCACATGTAAATCTCACTTACCATTCATACATTAATTCCTGTGAATCAATTGTAATAGACTGATGAAGAGGGCAAAGCTCTCGAAACTATAGTCTCGTTATAAATAAATTAAAAATTTATAATTCCAGAAGAAGACACACTTTTTATTGTCTCCTTCAATTTATAAATCAATTAGTAAATCCTTTATTAGAGAATGAAACATTTTTTGTTTATTAATCAAAAATTTAAAGTAAATATAAATAATTTTTGAAAATCTGAAATTCGTATAATAGTATTCCCCAGATTTTCAAAAATATGTATTTACTTTGTACCTTTAAATTTTTTGATTGATAAATAGATGAATTTTTCTCGAAAAGTTTCATTCAGTAATGAACGTTTTATAGTAATTGTTTTTAGCATAACATACCATCATAGTATAGTCCTGACTTGATGCACTACCTCCATTATTATTGCATGAATTGGTAAAATCCCAAAGCTAGTTCTTCCTCTTTTCTTCCCACATGTCCTCTAAAGTAGTTCTTTGGTGCAGCCTCCCATATAGGTAGTTCTAAATTTGTGCTCATCATTATGAGCCTTCTCTCGATTCTTCCGCAATGTTCTATTTCCTAAATTTTAGTTGTATAATAGAATCAGAAACAATATATTATAGAATTTATGAGAAAGAAAATTTTTCACATATTCTCTGAGACTCAGTGATAGAGCAATTGATTCCAGTTTGAGCTAGTAAAAATAAAACTTCTTATCAAAAGGAGATGTATTTGAATGATTCAAGCATATCCTCCAAATTTCCTACCATTAATTAGCAACTTATATACTGAGATAAATTAAAAAATTCCGATTTTTGAATTTTTGAACCGGAAGTACTGAAACTAGAAAGTATTAAATGTAATAAATTTTTCATTTTGGAAATTCAAATATTTTGGCATCCGCATACGATTAAGTTCCATTAAGGACCATTGTTTTTATATGGATACAGAGAGAAAAAAATCCTTGTAAATGATTTTTCTTCATGTTTCGAAGCATTTAAGGGGGGGGGGATAGAAATTGAAAATAGTATCCCCACCCCACCCTCAAGTAGGTTTTTTTAAATTAATTTGTATAATAGAAATAACAAGTGATAAAAAATATATTTATATATAAATCTAGTAAAAGATATACATACGTATAGGAAAATATTGAAAAAATGATTAGGCTTTTGTTTTACTTTGTCCCTCAACAAAAGATAAGATTACGTGAATCGTGCCACACACAAAAGATCTAATGCAAAACAAATATTCTAAATAGAAAATAAAATACATATAAAAATGTCATAAAGGAGATAGATATTTAAAATAAATGGTGGAAAGAAAAAAAAATGAAAAATCATTTAACTCCGAAGGACTTTAAGAAAAGTGTCTGATAAGGGGGACAGTTAGCCTTCAATAAATCAATATGTTATCCAATTCCGGCAATTTTTGCACATTTGCACGGGGTCTTGAAGCTGCTCACCTTACTTATAGATATACGTAGATATAGTGTTTAAGACGCTATGTTTTGGGTTAATATTTATTAATTAAAATTATTCTCATAGTCTCATATTTTTTTACAAAATGTATAATTTAACCCTTGTAGAGCCCACTATTTTTTGTAAATGAGGAAAATTCTATTTTGAAAACCAAAGAGAAAATAAGCAGCAAAGTGAGAATCAGCCTCCGTCCTTAATCCAGTGGTCTCCAAACTTTTTTGACCGCGTACCTTACGGACGAAAATAACCATAAATTGTAGCCCCCCCCCCCCGTATGTGTGTCAAAAATGTTTTTTTTTTGTTTGTTTTTTTAAATGAACGGAAAATTCAGAAAATAAAGTGATTTTTGTTTATTTATTTATTTTAAATGAAACAATATACAGTCGACTCTCGACAATTCGAACCTCGGATAATTCGAATTTTTTGATAATTCGTACTCTTTAGTGTTAACTTCGGTAAATCGAAACAATGATGTGTATTTTGATACTCTCGATAACTCGAAATCTTTTTTGTAACAAAAAGGTGAGAGAACGTTCTATAATTCGAACTAGGCCATTTCCCCTCTTTATAATTCGAAAAAATTATTCTTAATTTTTAATTAGGTATGTTATTATCAATTGCAATGTTAATACATATGTAATTTTTTCTGTTCTTTTGTGTCGTTTTCATTATTTTTACTTTTTACTTGAGGTATATATAAAATCTATGTAAGCTCATCCATATTTTCAAAAATATAATAAAAACTCTTAATAATTCGATTTTTTTCTTTCTCTTGATAATTTAAACTTCTTTGATAATTCGAAGTCTCGATAATTCAAATTTTTCTTGTAGTCCCTTGGATTTCGAATCATCGAGAGTCGACTGTATATACATGCAATTGATAAATTACAAGAGGACATAAAGTACTTTGAAGAGAAATGTGGCATAATCCTTTGAATTTTCTGACTAACCCACTTTGGAAATCACTGCCTTAATCTTCGAAAATACATCATATATCAAATTCGTTGATAAGAAGAAAGTGGGGGAATTTGAAAAACTGTTTAGTAATTCTAAGTTTAGGCATTTCTAAACGCCCAAAGGTACAAAAATCATGTTGGGGCTCACTTCACTAAAGTGAATTAAATTTAAAAGAATTAAACCTAATTCAAGACCCCACAAAAAACTCCTCAAAATTGTTTTCCGATTAAAAGTTGAATATAATTTGCATGTATAAACCTTGCGAAACCAAAATAATAAAATACCATAAATCAAGCCAGCGAGATATTTGCTGATTCTTAATCTTAACTGGTCAGTCTAACAAAGACGTAGAATTGAATTTATCCTATTATTAAATCATCTAAAAAAAGACCTGGCTCAGCATGGTTCGGACTTTAACTGGTGATGATGATACAAATCAGCCTTGATGATTCACAAACATGGATATCAATCAATAAATACAAATTTATTATATAATTATTTACTAGAATTAATCGTGTCGTTTGCATCTCGATGAAATAAACTGGATGACTTGCAACATTCAATTACTACTAATAATCAGGAGAGAAAGAAGAAGCCTAGTTACAGTAATCAGGGTTTTAAAAATTACTTAATGTTCCGTTGGGTGTCAATTCATTTTTCCTTTTCAAATAGATTATTTAACTTTCGCGGCTCCAATTGCTTTATAGGTATATACAGGGTGCATAGGAAAGTCCCTTCAACCTGAAAATACTTGCGAACAGAGAGTGCTACAGCCACGCAAGTGAGGCAACGGTATAGCAAAGCGACTATGCCCGACCTAATGCAAACGACACCAGCGCCCCTAGTGGCGAAATGTGGAAGTTAACCATTGCAAATCAAAAACGAAAAGAGATAGATAAATTGGCGCCTATTATTATACTATGGGATTATGTTGTTTGTATCAAGCGAGCGCCAACACCTTTTAAACTAAAATTTTAAATGCATTGGAAATTAAAGTTTTCAGACATTTCAGTACAGTACAAAGTCACAAACTGCATTTGCACACTGCTACATTTCCGAAATGTAAATATGTAGAGTAGAACAGTCGCGCATAGATTTTTGGATACAGGCAGTAATTTATCCTTTCCGTGTAAACCAAATATCGTTTCGTACTAATTAATTGATGCTCTAAAACTTTCTAATTGGAAATTTTGCTCTATCTCTTTTCGTTTTCGATTTGCAATGGCTAACTTCCACATTTCGCCACTAGGGGCGCTGGTGTCGTTTGCATTAGGTCGGGCATAGTCGCTTTACTATACCGTTACCTCACTTGCGTGGCTGTAGCACTCTCCGTTCGCAAGTATTTTCAGGTTAAAGGGACTTTCCTATGCACCCTGTATATTTAAAAATCATGATATTAATCCATAATAATTGAATTTAAAATAGTGAATATGTAATTGAAAAATCAAAAAAGAACTCCTCGGCCTATCCAAAAAATTCTCACACAGAATTTAAAAACAACTCCAGAAATAAGTGTTCAAACGTCGTGCATTCTGATGAGATTTTCTAATTAAAGTTTTAGTTGAAGGTTTCTATTTAAAAAAATTGAAAATATGTTCTGACAATTCGCTTGCGAACAGAGTAATTTTTTTAAACACACATACTCTATTATTATTATTATATTCTTCTCTCTAATTCTTAAAAACTTCTCCAAATCCACTAAATATTCCAATCATTAGTGTTTCATTAGTTATACTGGAAATTCCTATTAAGACTCATTTGCAGAAATTAAACATGATTAGTAAGAAATAACCTTGATAAATTCGTTTATATATATTTATAATTAATAATATGTGCTAATTTTGCTATATACAAATTTTGTTAATGTGTGTCTAATATGTATATATGTAAATATCGAAACGGATTGGCTTTGTTCTCTCAACTATAGCAAGTTAGCTTTTGAACAATACCAGAAAGGAAAGTAGAATATTTTTGTTCAATCGGTTTATTTCCAAGTTGACTCTTTTGAATGTCGGGTCGTTGCTATTCACGATTATTATATAGTTAGAAGCAAACCTTAAGCCGAGAGGCTTCTTTGCGACCCACATTTAGAGAAAGTATCGAGGAGGTTAGCGAGCAAAGTATTTTACGTAGTAGTGGGTGGTAGTCAGGATACAAATCCACGCAAACAAGCCAGGAAAAAAAGTTCAACACCCAAATGATCGGGAAAAATGATTAAAAATAATTTAATGATTAATTGAAGAGATTAAACAAAATTTAAAGACTGGCTTCATTTGATAAACATCGCTTAATTAAAGGGAAATTATACCAGAAGCAACTGACATCTGTCGGCTATATATCCTTCATATTTCGATTCATTAAATGTATTACGATTTTTTTATAATGACCATATAAATATAGGTATATCATGGATCAAACTTATAGGTTTTTAGCTTCAAATTCGGACTTTTCCATATCAAATTCAGGATTTTAAAAATCAAGTGTTGACTTTTCCATATCAAATTCAGGATGTTTCAAACCAAATTCAGGATTTAAAAAAAAAAATCAGACTTTCAAATCAAATTCAGAATTTCTATAAAACCATGCATACACTGACTAGAGAAAACGCAACACCTAATTTTTTTTTAATTTTTAATGTTTTACTTTTATAATATCAATTTTTTAACAAAGTTTAAACATTTATATCATTTTTAAAGTCATTTTAAATAACTTTAAACATAAAATTAAATAAAATAAAATAGACAAAATAAAAAAATTAGGTGTTGCGTTTTTTTTTGCCGGTGAGTGTATTTTATATATTAAATTATAGCTTTTTACCTGAAAACGTTCTTAAGAGTACAAAATGCTAATCTTGAAATGATTTAGTTAAAAAGCTGAAAATTGGTACGCAACACCATGATAAAAAAAACTTTTATTTTGGATCCTACACAAAAACTCAACTCTTCCCAAAATAATAATTTGATTAAAATTTTATTACGATTTTTGATTTCGGAGAAAATGAATAGAGGTAAAGGTGGTAATATGAGTCATGTAGGTATTATGAACATATATGTTCATACAGAGCACACAATTTAGCGGGATTTATTGCAAATACTAAATTTGTTCCTCTTTTTGCTGCTAGAGGGCTCTTGTTCAGTTGATAGTTGATTTTTTAATGTTTATTTTAGGGATGTTACGGAGGTGGGTTTACTGGAACTGGAGTCGAAACCGGAGATTTTAAATTTAATTTGTCGGAGCCAGAGCCGGAATCGGAGTAGAAGAGAGATGTATTTAATTAACTGTTAATGGCAGGCCTCTCTCTAATGAAATAATAGAAATATAATTCAGTAATCAGTCTCTTTAATCAGTCAAATATAAATAATAATTTTATTTTCTCAAAATTCTCTCTGGAGAGAGACGGACTGGTAGAAATTTTAACTGAAAGTAATGGAAGGTAGTAATCTCTCTTCTACACTCCGACAAATTAAATTTAAAATCTCCGGTTCCGACTCCGGTTCCAGTAAACCCACGTCCGTAACATCCCTAAAATCGACATTAAATAAATAAGGAAATTAATAATTAAAAAGAATTTGTTTCCCTCCCTCAATCTATAGAGAGATAAAATTTTCGTGCTTATACAGTCAAAAGTTGAATCTAGCATTACATTCTGTATAGTGAATTCTATCGTAGGAATTTTATACTAAAACATTCATCAAATATTTTTCTCTATTAAATGATGAAATATTGTTCAAAATTTTAAAAGAAATTCAGCTCACAAAAGCTTGTATTAATAATTTTTTTTTTGAAAATTTCAAATTTTAAGCTTAAGGGTTTATTTACAAAAAAATTTCAAATCACGAAAATTTGCAAAAAGAGAGCTGAGTCTTAAAAAGTATTTACTTTTTCTCCAAATATTTTTTTTGAAATCATTCGCCTAAGCTGGGGCTTTCAAAAGTGTAATCAGTCAGTTTCTGGAGTGGGGATCCTTTAGTTAAACAATAATAATTGCATCAGATGTCCAAGTAATCAAAGTTACTACTCTGTGTTATGACTATGGGATGGTTTAGCAGCAGGCACCGCCAATTACAGGCCTGCGGGCATCCATCAAATTTAGATCGCTTCAAATAAATCATTATTAATAATCGCCACCGATCAATATGACCAGTTTTAATTTATTAGATGGTATTATGATATTCAAATTTAGGTTTTAGTAATAAATTTTTGTTCTTCAATTTTACGAAATCGATCGTTCTTTAAATAGAGTACTAAATTAAAAATTGAGATTTATTATCAACCATTTTATCTACAATTAACCTTTTTTTAAAAAAATTAAATTTTCAATCAATATGAAAAGTTAACAGCATAATAAACAAAAGTATTTGATAGTGCCTGTGTCTATCTGTTTAACTGATCGTAGAGATATATCGTTTTTAATATACCTAGTCCACTTTTTTTCTCGATATTTATTAGGTATTTAATTTAAGATATTATTTTTCTCTCTTCACTTTCTTGTTTGCTAATTAAATGAATATTTGATTCATATTTCTTAACTTAATTTTATTTGCTGTTATACCCGGTAGTTTAGTAAAAAAAATATTTTGTATAGACGAACTTTTTAGAAAACTAAACTTATTAATGACTTTGAACTGTCAAAACAAAAATTCTTAATACTTATTATTTTAAAATCCCCATTATTTATCAATACTTTAAATTTTCCAAATTTAGATAATATGTTTTTCCCTGAAGTTCGCTGACAAAAATTGTCAAATCACTGAAATTTTTCAGCAAGCGTACCGAATTATATCTTAAAATTTAGAAATGTATTTAAATAACTTCAGATGTATAATTTTTATATTAATAAGACGATTGAACTTTAAATTTAAAATATATATATATATTAATCCAAGCTTTAAAAGCTTTTAGGCGAAGCTTGTTCTACCGGGCGAGCTGAGTTATGGAATTCACCTGAATTTTTCTTTTTAGGGTTTCGTTTAGAAATTAAGACAATACCCTGCGTTAGTGTCGCTATAATGCTCATGTGTCGGAACATTCTAGCTTGTAAACCAAATAAGATGTAAGCGTGAAATTTTACAAGTTATATGTAGGTAGAGGTAAAGGTGGTAATATGAGCCGCAATTTTTTTTTTTATTAAAAAATAATTTGAATGATTTTAATTAATTTATTCATGTAAACTTTCTCTATAAAAATAATTGTTTACCTACTCAATTTAAATGAAATTATATAAAAATAATTACATTTGATTCATTGAAGGAGACAATAAAAGAGTGTGTCTCCTTCAATATATAAAAATTCTGCTACTATCGATCAAAAACTTTCAATTTACATTTGATTCAGTTAAATTCCGCAAGCTTTTCTCTATAAAAATAATTAAGACTAAAAAGTAAAAAAATAAATTATATTTTAAAAAAACTAAAAAACATGTGTCTAAAAAGTACAAAATAATGTAATACTTAATCAAAAATCGTGGGGTACTTTGTCCAAATTAATTAAAAGTACATATTTTTGTGTCCCCACTTTTTAATTAAGTATTACATTATTTTGTACTTTTTAGAAGCATGTTTTTTAGTTTTTTTTAAATATAATTTTTATCTTCATTTTATACTATAATTTGCAGTAAATATGAAAAAGAAAAACCATATATATTCTATAATATCAATTCTTTATTGAAAAATATTACTAATTGTTTTGTTTTAGTGTTTCATTAATTTATAATATAGAATTTATTTATAAAGAAACGCCTTTTATAAGCATATTTTAAATATTATAGGTACACCAAAATCATAAATACCATAGCCACTTCAGTACTTTCATGAATATATTCGTAAACTGTGTACTTGAAAATATAGAAATCCACAGAAATATCCAGGGCAACAATTTTTTTGCATAACTGTGTTATGGTTGTTTTAATAAGCATTGTTTAAAAAAATAATTCTTGTGATAATCGAGTGACAGTTAAAAAATCGGGGCTGTTGTATAATGGTTGACCAATGGTCGATCGGTCAGTCGTCTGTCATGTACACTAATTGCCCTTGGATTCTCAAGACTTGTCTCGTCTTGGCTAATGGAGTTGTCTCACTCCCCTCATTTGATACATCTTCATTTTTCTAAAGAGAATTTAATCCGTCCATTTTTGTCTTATATATCCATTAATCCATCTATCTATATAGTGACGGATGTTTCGTTTCTTTCTATATGGGGATTCTAATCTATTCAAGGAGCGAGCAAATTCCACAAATATACTTGACAAAGTGTTATTTAATTGATCATGAACCATTAATAAAGAAAATTAAAGCATGTTTTACAATGAATACGACACGATGTTTCAATTATTTAAAAGTTGTGGTGTCTGATCTAGGAAATATTTTTACTATAATCTTATTATATTAAACGAGCAATTCTTGTATGGTATATATATAGAATGGGTTTCTCGAAAACGGCTCTTAACGATTTGGATGAAATTTACGGGTTAGGGGGTTTTGGGTTGACATTTCGATCTGTCACGGTCTCATCTTCGGCTAAGTTGTTTTTGATGGGATTTTTGTTAATTGAAATAATTATTCACAGGTGGTTGTTTCAATAAAAATGTATAATTACATTTTTATTCAATTTCCTTTTAATAATTAATTGATTTTTTTAATTTTAAATCCCACTAATAGATCATTACAAATATTATTATATATTAGAATTTTCCAATTTAATTAATTAAAGGTATTTTTCTATAAAATAATTTATTAAAATATCAATTTCATTCTCTTAAAAAATCCGACAATTGGAAGGATCGTGCTTTCTTCTTCATGATTTAAAAGGATCAACGAAAGAACCTCGGTGTATATTGATATTATTTTTAATTGCAATTACATTCAAACTTTGTGGCCAGTAATACGTTTTGATGATAGCGGGTGTAAACGTTGGTAAAAATATAAATTAAGTTTTATTTCAATTTTATTTTATTTTGGCTGTGATTAAAAATCGAGCTTTTTACCTGAATTAAAAATTAAAAATAATATTAGTAATATATCGCTTTTAAGTGAATAAAAAAATTACCGGGCATCGCTCGCTGTTACAGGTACTTTATTATTATGGATTATGGATTTTAACTAATATGTGGGAAAGTGACGAGAGTGATATTTAAAATTAAAATGATTATGATTAGAAGAATACATTTGGCGAGATATTAATTATTAATAAGTAAGTTTATATAAACAATTGTATATTAAACAAGGTAAAGAAATTAATCAAGAATAATAATAGAAATGATAAATTGTCTATTTCCATTCTGAAAAAGAAACTTCTTTCTTGTGGGGCACCATATTTTTGGAATTATTTTCAAGTGTTAATAAATTCAAGGTGAATCAATTTTGAATAAACTCAAGCACCTTTATTTAGAATACTCGTATGTTTAAATTTAAAATCACTAGACCGCAAAATTTTACAAATGAAGAATTAAATCTTTGAGTAAAATATTATATTTACATACCTAGGTCAGAGGAGTTTGCACCACACAGAGTAGCCAATTGGTCCGGATTGCTATTATTGGCACTCGGGTTCGTGGGGAGGTAAAACCAACCCTTTTCACATATATTTAAAAATAATTCATTCCATCTCAGATCTAATAGATGACACCCACTTATGATTTTTTTATGTAAATTAATATCTAAATGCAGAAAATAGAAAGAAATTATATTTAAAAAAAAAACTAAAAAAACATGGTTCTAAAAAGTACAAAATAATGTAATACTTAATCAAAAATGTACTTTTAATTAATTTCGACAAAATGCCCCACGCTTTTTGATTAAGTATTACATTATTTTGTACTTTTTAGAAGCATGTTTTTTTAGTTTTTTAAAATATAATTTCTTTCTATTTTCTGCATTTAGATTTTAATTTACATAAAAAATCATAAGTGGTTGTCATCTATTAGATCTGAGATGGAATGAATTATTTTTAAATATATGTGAAAAGGGTTGGCTTTTTGATTAAGTATTACATTATTTTGTACTTTTTAGAAGTTTGTTTTTTAGTTTTTTTTTTAATATAATTTATTTTTTTACTTTTTAGTCTTAATTATATTTATGGAGAAGAGTTTGAGGGATTTAACGGAATGAAATGTATTCATTTTTATTATTTTTATATAATTTCATTTAAATTGAGTAGGTAAACAATTATTTTTATAGAGAAATGTTTGCGGAATTTAACAGAATAAAAGTTCGATTCATAGATAAATACATACATGCATGCATTTATACATACATACATACATACATACATACATACATACAGGTGAAGCTAATATAAAGCATGTAAAAATAAGCTGGAATTTGAGATAAAAAAGTTTATATAAATAAACTGCATTTTTATGCCAAATTTTCATTTTCTAATTGAAAAAAATTGCAAATCATTAAAATTTACGGAATATCCACCAATTCTTGAAAATTTTTCCTCCAATTGTCTATCTATTGAAGAGATTATATTGAAAAAAAAAAAAAAAAAAAAAAATATTTACTCTTACCGGTCATTAGCAAATATTATAATAAGAAAATAAATTAGGTTACTATGTATGTATGATATAAAATGGTATTGCAGTTGGCAAGCTAATCGCCTTGTTAAGACGCAAAGTAATTTGCACTTTTTTCTTATTATGAAAATGCGATGAAATTTAAAAGAAAACAATATATAGGTATGGTATATATTCATAAAGATGGTGAGATAGGAAATTCGCTACCCTAAGTTTATCTATTTATATGCTAATTTGTGTTTGTAAAAATTATTTTTTTAAATGTTAATTTTAATATCAAATAAAGTGTTGTTTAAAAAAGACGATTTAATCGTCATCTTCATGATGTTGAGAAGTTCTTCCTCTTCTCTTTGTTTTTTTCTTTTTGCTGTTGTTGGTTGTTGTATTAAACCACGATTTAGATTTTTATCTTAAAAAAAGAGGAAAACAGAACAAAACGATTCATTCGTGAGAAAATCATTTGAAAATGTGGGAAAATTTTATTAGTTGACAATTAATGCACTCAGCCTAGCTATATTAAATTTATAGTAATGTCGTTTCTTTTGAAAGGAATCTTCCATGAATATGTTATTTAATTTTTATTAATACACGTTTCGAGCTAAGATCAGACAAAAAGAAAGTTTGGGTAGAAAAGTAAAAAATAAACTGGAACGAATTGTTGACAGACTTTATTCATTAGGGTGCTCTTTATTTTGTATATTTTCGAATATTTACGCTGACAGGAGCTCATATGGTTAGAAATAAATAAAAAAAATATCCCCTAAGTTCCAAGTCTCTATCTCAATTTTAACCTCAGTGCTACACAGCGATTAACTTTCCCATCTAAATAACATGGGGTTTTTGGCATTGAACGATCAATTTTTTATTCCGGCCAAAGTAATGGTTCAAAAAATTTGAAATTCTATAGACTTTATCCTTATAACAGTAGCTATGCCTCAGATTTTTACAGATTTATAATTTTGGAGTCTATAACTTACTAATCCTAAGATATAGCAGAATTTTATCTAGATGTAACTCCAAAATTGCAATAGTTAAAAATCTGTAAAAATTGTGAAGGATAGCTACTATTATAAGGATAAAGTCTACAGACTTTCAAATTTTTTGAACCATTACTTTGGTCGGAATAAAAAATTGATCATTCAATGTCAAAAACCCCATGTTATTTAGATGGGAAACTTAATCGCTGTGTAGCACTAGATTAAAGTTGAGATAGAACTTGAAACTTGGGGGACGTTTTTTTTTATTTATTTCGAAAATTATGAGCCTCTCTCAGCGTAAAAATTCGAAAATACCCAAAATAAGGACCACCCTATTATTCATATTCTTTTGAAATATATTGATTCCTGTATTATTTTCATATATCGTTGGCTATTTGAAGACAATGTTGACGTAAAATCAAAAATAGTAATTGATTCTCATCTAATACTTGAGAAATAACAATTCTACATTGCATTTTTGACGGTTCGATCATTATTGGTAACTATTTTTTTATTTTAACTCGATTCCTCCATGTCTTCAGCAATGGTTGCCACTAATAATAATAAATTTAAAAATAAGTTCAATACAAATTAGGGAGAGAAGGAGAATGCCTATTAAAGCTAAATTAAATAGCGAAAACTGGTTGGTGGTGATTGATGAGAGAGGTAGAGAAAATAAGGAAGGGTGTCTGCAAGAGCTTTGCTTGAGGGTTGAGCAAGGGTTGGTCGGCGGCTGGATATTACGGGGTTTATGTCCAGGATTAACACCCCCCAATGTGTGCGTGTGTCTCTGTCCGCTCCTATTTGGACAAGCAAATCTCCTGGGGTCTCTTATTATATTCAATTATCTAAATATTGTATTCATTTGCATTTAGCACAGCTATACAATGGGCGTAATGAAAGGTGAGGAAGGGAGAGGGTTGAGGGTGGGTCCGGAAAAAAAACAGCCAGCAGAGAAAGAAAAAACGGATTGAAAAGGGTTTGTTTTGCTGAGAGTAGCGGAGTTGTTGATTTATACAGAGAAATCAATTGAGGTTGTCCTCTGCTTGCCGTAAAAAAACATCTATATATAATTTATTTGTTAGACTATAATTTGACCTTCTCATGGGTTCAAATACCCAATTAGTTATAGAAATTTCGTTTTGTTACTTTATTTTTATAGTGAGCTAGTTGCATAACAAACTAATTTGTTAGTATACTTAAAAGTTAAGACTCCCGATAAATATACCTTTAAAATCCATACTTTAGTCCATACTTCCTACCAATAAAAAAAAGAAAAAATTTACCCCCTTGAGATGCTAGGGTAGGCATCTCTGAAACAGACAAATTGATTCGATTGCATAAGTTCAGGGGTTAAGAGCTTATAAAAAGTTGATACGTAGATGTAATAAAGGATCTAATAAAGTAAAAATCAATGAGGATGACTTCTGCTTGGTGTCAATAAACATATACATATGTATACCATACATAAATATGATTTTTGTTATATAGCTTAATTGATATCTCAGGAGGTTAAATAATAATTAAAGTGTCTAAAATTTCTATTCGATATTATATGTAAATCAACTGGTGTGCGAGTCACGCGGTTTTTACTTACAACATCCCATTCTTACTAATTTTCAAATAAGTCAACCCTCTCACAATGTTTCTATCGAGATAACAAAAATAGATGTTACAGAGTTTTGATGGTTGTTTAGCATAATTTTAAAAAATCGTCGGAATCCATTTTAGAGAAAAATAAATAAACCCCAAACTTCAGGTAAAGGTGAACAAGTTGTATGGCGATTTGGATTATAGTGTAATTGTTTACCGGTAAGTATATGGGGAATTTCAAGTGAAATTTTAAATTTTTTAATAGAGCGATTTTGATTTCCTTGCAATTGTGATATGTTTTTCTAGATAAAAAATAATCAACACGTATTTTTGTTTTGTTCCGTAGCCGTAAAAAAATACAAATATTTTTTTTCGATATACAGATTTTCGAGTTAAGGTGGTGGCAAGAAGTCAGGAATTGTATAAAAGTGAAAATTCAACAAGCCCTAAAACCTAAAAAAAAAGGCTACAGAAAAAACAAATACAATAAATGTGAAGTAAAAATACGTGTCAATTATTATTTTGTTGTCTAGAAAAACATATCACAATTGCAGGAAAATCAAAATCTGATTTTTTTTTCACAAGTAGAATACACTATTAGGTCTATTACTAGTGCTTAAGCACAAAAACACATACAGTACATTAAACATTGTTTAGTGAGGCCTGGCCGTAAGTCAGGGCTGTTACAGAATTTTTTATTCGATCCCAGGGGGGGGAGGGCTATTACCCCCTGCGGACGCCCAAGCTAATACATTTACAGTTGTCCTTGCCAGAGAAAATAATAAACTCATAGTGAATAGTGATTTAATGATAAGCCAATATTTACTTATTTACTGGACAAACATGTCCTCTCCCTTTCTTTCTCTCACCACGCTTATAAATATTGATCTTGACAACGTACGGGTGCGTCGTGTATGAGAGCAAACACCTTTCCAATGGGTCTTGCTCAAAACTATGGGATTCCTTTAAATCAAGGCTCTCAAAATCGAAATTCACCAGGGCCATTGTCTTAGTTTATCCAAACTAGTGAAGCCCAAAGCAAGAACAAGAATTTGCTTTGCTCATCACTAAATAATAATAATATTTTTCTTAAAAGTGATCAGGATTTTCTAAAGACCCTATAGAAGACTTTACAAAAACACCCTCTGCCTATATTAATTAGTTATGAGCAGAATTGGCCTTGGTCTTGCAGTCTTTGTCTTGCTGCAAGACTCTTGCAATTTTGGTCTTGGTCTTGCTTTGCTCATCACTAATATTAATACTCAAAATCAAAATAATAATAATATTTTTCTTAAAATTGATCATGACTTTCTAAACACCCTATAGAAGACTTTATAAGTGACTTTACATAGTGATGAGCAAAGCAAAGTCTTGGTCTTGCAGACTTGGTCTTGGTCTTGCAGACTTGGTTTTGGTCTTGCAGACTTGGTCTTGTTATTGCTTTGGGCATCCAAACTATAATAGGTACTACAACTATAATAGGTAATACATCAATAACACAATCGGCTAGCATCCCTAACCCCTTGAAAGCTTCCTTCTCAATTACCTCTTTCTTGGAAAAAATCATCCCTAAACCTAAAAGGATCATAATATAAATCCCTAGGTCCCAGAAAAATAGAAAACAAATGCTTATATAAAGTCACCCGGATCACCCGGCCGTATATATATGGACAAAATTAGCGGAAAATGTACCTAATAAAGAAAATTCTATATAATTTATATGAAATGTAAAATTTGAGAAAAAATCAATATTTAATTGAGTTATTAAAATAAATAAAAGTAAGATTAAAAATAATATTTTAACAAATTAATCAAGAATCTGAAAAAGTCATCGCTTTAAATCGAATTATAGTTTTGTTTTTGTTCAGGAGTACCTATATAAATAAATAAAATATCGCGTATTTTAAATTGCCTTAAATTTAAAACTATACCTACCATATTTCGTTTTCTCAATTTCAATATATATGTTGCATTAAAAATCCGTTTTTACTAAGAAGGGTTCTTACTAATTAAAACTCATTTCAGTGATACCTTTGGGGCAATTAGAGTTTACTGATGTTGGTTGCGTTTGGCTCAAAGGTCTAGAATCTTCATTTTTGACCTTCCGCCTTATTATGGGTTTTTATTTTCAAAAATTTTTAAACCTAAATGTCAAAAATTACATCCTTTATAACTTTTTGACATTTTCGTATAAAATTTTTGAAAATAAAAACCCAAAAATAAGGCGGAAGGTCAAAAATGAAGATTCTAGACCTTTGGATCAAACTCAACCAACATCAATAAATTCTAGTTGCCACAAAGGTATTCAGTGAAAAGCGTTTTAACTAGCAAGAACCGGTTCTTAATAAAAACGGGTTTTTACTGCAACATATATACGTATATATAACGAATATAAAGTATTTATTATATATAATCTATAGACTATAGTATATCTATAGACTAGACTATAGGATTGACTTTTATTAAATTAACTACTGAGTGAACATTCATTTTGCTAGTTCAAGTAGTTTAAATTGAAAACCTGCCACTTATATTACTTGAGAAAATTAAGGAAGGGCCACTTATGTTCTCAGCCTCGAAAACTAAAAAAATTTAACTACTGACAATTTTCAATACAATGAAAAAAAAATGTTGCGTGAATTTACTAGTAAGCTCGACCAGCAGGTAGGCGTCGTACCGAATAATATTTTAGAAAAAGGGGGATGATTTAACCAATTTGCAAGAGCTGTCTTGGTCTATTTACACGGTGCGAGGTGAAACGGGCGGGGTGTTTGCTTGCCTGTATATTTATTAAGGGGACAGAGCAGACCTGCGACCAGGGGTGAATTCCCAGAGATGTATCTCGGTAATAGCTGCAAATCTGATTTACGTGCCTCAATGATCTGATAAAAGGCTCATTAGTGGGCTGCGCCCGGCAATCCCACCCATTCCCTCAGTTTGGATGGGACATATGCAAATATGCCCGTCCATGAAAACATCCACGCCAACATGTTTACTTTAAATATTGCTAATCTATTTTAAATATTGAGAGATTAAAAGGAAGCGCTACTATTTGATCGCTTACGGCTAATATCTCTCCAGTTGGCAGTTAATACAAATCAAATATACCTACTAGCAAGTGAGCGAATTTTTTTTCTAGATTAAGAACTAATATTATTATATCTAAAATTAAAATAAATAAGCTGACGTGTTCTGATGTGGCCATCCACTTGACTTTACCATACAACCTGGCCCCTCACTTATATTTAATATTTAATCAAATCATGTAGGGGAAGGAGTTTTTGCATTTTTAGATTACTCTGGGCCCACTGATTATGTATACAAAATTTGGTTGAGTTTGGTACAAGGGCCTAGATTTTCATTTTTTGACCCTACAACCCCCCCCCCCCATTTTAGGCGGTTTATTTTTGCATTTTTGGACTTCTGGGGGCCCGTTGATTATGTGTATAAAATTTGCTTGAGTTTGGTACAAGAGCCTAGATTTTCATTTTTTGACCCCCCCCCCCATTTTGGGCGGTTGGTTTTTGCATTTTTAGACTTCTGGGGTTCCACTGATTATGTATACAAAATTTGGTTGAGTTTGCTCAAATGGCCTAGATTTTTAATTTTTAACCCCCCCCCCCCCCCTCCACCCCCTTAATTTTGGGTCGATATGCACCAAAATCTAATCAGCTCTTAATCTCAATGGACCAAAACTACGTGTCAATTTTTTTAATCAAAATAGTTTCAGCCGTTTTTGAGATATTTTGAAAAAAAGAAGGAAAAAAACACTTTTTTCATGCACGATTACAATACTTGACCATACCCTGTATGGTAAAGTAAAAAGTGAATAAAGAAATTTATATAAATATATACATAATATTATTTGTATTACCAGGTGAGAAAAAATGAATTGAGAGGGAAAATATTTATAATATAATTATATTTACTTAAAATTTAAATTAGTTTAACAGGAATAAGATTAAAGGTTAATTATAACAATAAATCAAGTATTGAATAATGATCCCTTGAATTTAAAAACAGTAACTGGCGAGGGGTTACCTACATGGATTCAGGTTATTTACACAATAATATATGTAATTGAAAAGTTTTTGTTTTGCCGAGAGTAGCAGAGTTGTTGATTCACAAAGAGAAACAAAGAGGTTGTCCTCTGCTTGATGCAAATAAACATATACACATATATATCAAGATGATATATCTGTATATATATTATTTATTTGTTTGAGACTATAGTTTCGAAGACTTGGTCTTCATCATCAGTCTTTCTTCAATTATAAATGTTTTTTCATGGAGTCAATATCATATGGATATTGACTCCATGAAAAACATTTATAATTGAAGAAAGACTGATGATGAAGACCAAGTCTTCGAAACTATAGTCTCAAACAAATAAATAATATATATACAGATATATCATCTTGCTATATATGTGTATATGTTTATTTGCATCAAGCAGAGGACAATCTCTTGTTTCTCTTTGTGAATAATATATGTCTCTGAATTTTTAGTTAGATTGTGACTTGTTCATTTTTTGGAATATTTGATATATACAGCATACTGAAAGCCCAAAATAAAATCATAAACTTCCTTAAAACATTGAGATTTATATGTAGAGATATATTTATTCCCTTTTTCGAAATATGAATGTATATTTGTACAATATGTGAGGCTTTTTGCAAGAATAAAATTCACTAAAAGTAAAATTTAAGCTCAACTATAGTATAAGATGAAAAAAAATTGAAGTTTCGATTATTTAAAAATTCTTCTTCTTCTCATATTTTCAAAAATATTTATTATTCCAGTAATTTATATGCTACGACACTAGCCAAGTCTAATAGTTTTCTTTCTAGTACAAGGAGACAAGGAATTGTGGTTTTCTAGAATAATCACAATTAATTTATAATTTCACTCCTGGACTAAAACTTGTCAGGACTTGTCTTTTAGATCTTTGTACGTTCTTACATGTCAATAGATAATGGATAGTCAGGGATTATTATATCCGTGAGCCTTTTAAAAAATACATTATCATTCATCAAATCCTTCTTTAATCCCATTCGATTTAAACCAGGGCTGTCCAACCCGTGGCCCAATATACCTATAGTCATTCCTTTCCTTAAAACATTTAAGTATATGTAGATACTGGAAAACACACAACAATTTGGCCTGATAATTTTTTCTCCTAAAATAAGAAATCTGAAAATCTACTGTGAAGTTTTCGAAAAATAAAAGTGCTAATTTTTAATTTTTAATCTGGAACTAGATTTCAAGATTTCCGAAAAAATAATCATCATTTTGGTCTATTTTCGAGTACATTTTCATTAGAAATAAATATTCTACTTGGAAACTTTCTGATTGAATGTTCTAGAACAACAATTATATAACAATCAGAAAGAAAAATTGAATATTGTCTCTTAGAATTTTATATTAATTATCTAGCCAGGAAAAAATTTAAACAAATACTAATACATAATATCATTTTTTCTAAGTAGGTATGTAGGTATGTATTTACATATGCGAGAAGCTATTTTCAAGTATAAAATTTACGTAAAGTAAAATTAGAAGCTCGCTATTAACTAAAAAAATAATAAAGTTCTTATTTCTACATTATTAACTATCTTTTTTGAATAACAAATATCAATAGAATTATAATATTTTATCCGCAGTCCAAGACAATTTTGTTTGTTCAAATGTGGCCCTTGTAATCCAAAAGGTTGGACACCCCTGATTTAGTCAGAAGGGTTATTATATCGTGCGAGAAAAGTGTTATGAGTTAGTCAGAAATCAATCGATTTACCCCCCCCAATGTCTCTGGAAAATCGTACTTTGGCAACTGGTAGTACAAGATATTTATTTGAAGTATTTTTATTTGAATACCTGTAGAATATATTTTCATTTTAAATTACCCTTAAATAAAAGATAATATTTATAAATGTGCCTTTAGAATGAATCGAGCGCCAAAGATGGTATATTTTCTTTTTTTTCAATCACAGATTTATTTTTCAAATGTTGATCACAATTCAATTAGAGGAGTTTGAAAGTAAATCGGCAAATATATTTACTGTTTGATGACAATTCTATTTATTTTTGAATCGGAGGCTAATTTCCTATTCAGACAACGTGCTGAACGTTAATCGACTCGGCCCCCTCCCATTCGACATCCCCCTGGCTTATTAAGGTCCATCCCCCTTTGCCGGTATTCCCCGTGCCAGCCAGCACCCGAGTGCTTCTCAAACTGCCTGTCAACGCAATCGATATAGGCACACAAAAATGCTTCCACTTGCCTTAGATATTTCAAAGGCTTTCCAAACAGGTCTGGCGGAAAATTAATTTTGTCAAATTAACTACTTTACTCCAACCCCTGCCTTTGGAACTTAGTTTCGAACCCTAGTAGTTAGTATTAAGGTTGTGATTGATTAAATATTTTTTTCTCCATTAAATCAAGACCTCTTATTTCCCCTACGCTCTTTTGAAAACCTAATTTTACTAGTAATTTGTGATTTGAAAAATATAAATTTTTTCGCCATAACTTTGTGGGATTAGGAACAAGAACTCGCTTAATGTTCAAACATTATATCAGAATCAATGAAACTTCAATCCTGAATTACAAATTTCTTTGGATCTATTTCACCTCGAATTGTAACATTCTCTTTTCTTCTATGGTTTGACGTTAAATTAGGAGGGTAATTAATTCTCCATTTTATTGTATATAAGATGAAAAACTGAAATATTTATACAATAATGGGCTAAGAGCTGCTCTTCAATACAAATTTTCTGATTTTTTTTGGCTCGTTCAAAAATTAAATTAAGCGTCTCAAGAGACCCTGTCAACAGGTTAGGCCGTATTCGTGTCAGAGAAGAATTAAGGCCTTATAAAGCGGGTGAGTAAAATAGTTTCGGAACCAGAATAGAAAACAAATTTTATGTAAAGGCGATTTTGTTTATGAAGGTAATGTGACAACGGAGGCCGATTAAGACCACAAGCTTGCTGTGATATTTCCTGTCGATAACACTATTAAACAAAAATTTTCCCCATAAACCTAACAATGGATTCCAGTAGAGTTTCATACGCTGATTATCATGCAATTTTCCGATTTTTTACAACACGTCAGAGTTTTGAGATATTATCGGTCAAAATGACGAAAAAGGGCATCTTGACCTATTTTCGAGTCGCATTAAATATTAAACAGCAATATTTGAAATCAAAATATTTTGTTGGCGTAATAGAAAACAGCTTCCTCTTTGATTTTCAAATTACCACTTGTTTTTAGCTCAATTAGAATTCGAGTTATAACTTAAAAACTAAACCTACGTGATTATAAAGGACAATAAAAATAGATAAAAAGATAAGGTCTTAAATTTTTAGTTATAACTCGACTACTAATTAAGCTAAAAACAAGTGGTAATTTGAAAATCAAAGCGGAAGCTGTTTTCTATTACGTCAACAAAATATTTTCAAATATTGCTGTTTAATATTTAATGGCACTCGAAAAATAGGTCAAAATGGCCTTTTTCGTCATTTTGACCGATAATATCTCAAAACTCTGACATGTTGTAAAAAATATGGAAATTACATGATAATCAGCGTATAAAACTCTACTGGAATCCATTGTTAGGTTTACGGGGGGAACTTTGTGTTTGAATTTTGTCGAGCAATGTAATCATCTTAATTTCCTTGAGATTTACCGTTTTTGAGTTACTTATCAGTTTCGAATGAAAATATTATTTTTTATAATATGTATAATAAAATAGGTGCATAGAGAGTAGAGACGATTCCTCGTCTCCTTGCTATCAACTGCCTGCTGGAGTTGGGTAGGGGAGAAGCGTCCCACTGCGCATGGACGTGGCCTATGTGATGGAACAGAGAAAGTAGGGGCGATTCTCCCTATTTTCTTCTCTTCTGGAGTCGGAGAAGGTGAAGTGTTTCACTTCTCGTGATATTCAGGCCAATTCGCCCTACCGCGGCTATAAAAGTTTTCGTTTGAAAAAAAAAATGAAACAACAAAAAGTTAGGTTAAAGTTTACCAGCATACATGTTGAATAAATGTCACAACTCGGATATTAATAATAATAATAATTTTTTTCTGTGAATTCAAAACTGCATCCCTACGATAAGCTGCGGTAGCCGATCGAGATTATAAAAGGCTTCTCATAATCTCAATTCCGGAGAAGTTGTTCCAATACTTGATTTATTCTATAGATATAAGGAAGAGTAACATAAAAGTTCCCAGGGTGTGTAAGCCAAATTGTAAAAATCTATTTTAAAATTATTACCGACTTTTCATCACTATAAAAGAAAATAATATTAAGAGAGATGGCTTGAGAGAGGCGAGGAGGCAGGGGGGATGAAAGCAAAATGAAATCGTGAAAAGGCAAGAAAGAGCTTCCCGAGGTTTACGAGCACCAAACCTGAGTGAGTGAGTGTGCTTACTGCTTACTGCTTATGGACGGAGATAAAAGCTACGAAATCTAAATGAGCAGAGAGACTCGACCCAGCCCACTCGCACACCTGACAATAATTCATTACATCCGCCAACAATGATTTTAATTTCGTTTTTATGAATTCTCCTCTTATTCTTTAATTATTCTTTTAATAGTTGATGGTTTTTATGATTTTCTCAATTCGTCTCAGCCGTTTAATTGTCTGATGAAAGGGTAGGGAGTTACAAGTTTAGGTTCAAACGTTAGCTAAAGAAATAATATACACAAATAACACGACTCGACAAAAATTAAACAAAAATTTCCACCCGTAAACCTAACAATGAATTCCAGTAGAGTTTTATACGCTGATTATCATGCAATTTCCCGATTTTTTACAACACGTCAGAGTTTTGAGATATTATAGGTCAATGACAAAAAAGGCCATTTTGATCTTTTTTCCGAGTCCCATTAAATATTAAACAGCAATATTTGAAATCAAAATAGTATTTTGTTGACATAATAGAAAACAGCTTCCTCTTTGATTTTCAAATTACCACTTGTTTTTAACTCAATTAGAACTCGAGTTATAACTAAAAAACTAAGACCTTATGTTTTTATCTATGTTTATTTTCCTTTATAATCACCTAGTTTTAGTTTTTTAATTATAACTTGAATGGTAATTGAGCCAAAAACAAGTGGTAATTTGAAAATCAAAGAGGAAGCTGTTTTCTATTACGTCAACAACATATTTTGATTTTAAATTTTGCTGTTTAATATCTAATGAGACACAAAAATAGGTCAAATTGGCCTTTTTCGTCATTTTGAGCCATAATATCTCAAAACTCTGACGTGTTGTAAAAAATCGGAAAATTCCATGATAATCACTGTATAAAACTCTACCTGAATCCATTGTTAGGTTTACGGGGAGAAATTTTTGTTTAATAGTGTAATTGAAAAAAAGAAAAATGTGAAAACTTTTTTAAGATTTCGTACTCAATCCGGGAATTTTTCCAATTTTCTTTTTTATCAGAGTTAAGCTTGGATGTTGAAACTTGACACATAGATAAAGTTTATTAACAGAAACTGATTTGCTTAAATGAAAATATTTTGTTTTGTCGAGAGTAGCAAAGTTGTTGATTCGTAAAGTGAAAATCAATGAGGTTGTCTTCTGCTAGATGTAAATGAACACCAATGAAGTTTGAAAGTTTTACTTTTGATTATTAAATTCAATCGAGGAAGCTCCTGCTTATCGGCAACCAGAAACACAGGTTTCGCAAAAATTATAGCTAATAATAGTGTCTGTTACTATGTGCGTTTTTTTTTATTTTTTCTGGCCCACTTGTATTTAATCTAAAAAAAAAAATATGTTCTCCACTTGAAGACAACTTAACTACATAATCATTGGGGCACCCAGGGAAAATTAGAATCCAGGTAGTTGTAGAAGAGAGCACCTTTAAACAAATCATCTAAAATAAATTCCCGCTAATAAATCACAAAAAAATCATTAGATTTAAAGGAAATAAATAATATAATGAGAAAAATGATAAAAGAATAGAATCTGAATAATGTGTGTCTCCCATTGCGAAATGTTATTTATTTGTTTCACCCCCATCAGGTTAGCACCCTCTCTCTCTCTCTCTTTAGGCGAATCGGGAAGGGTCGTAAAATGGTCCTAACGGGACACAAAAGGTGTCGGGGGTTGAATGGACTTGATGGCGAGAAATCTCCCCGGGGGCAGTAGGGTCGTTTGTGGTCCTCTCTCACCTTGCAACCAACTCCCACATCAAAGCTCAAAAAAAGTAATCAAAATCCAACAGAGCAGAGTTGGGCAGTATCGCAAATACAAGTATTTGAAATAGGTAGGTATTTTTCCATATTTTTAGTATTTTGTATTGAGTTACTTTTTGAAAAGTATTTGGTATTTTGTATTGCGTTACAAATTCTTAAAGTATTTCGAGTCTTGGAAATAATTTTTGAAATACAAAACACTATTTTTTAACGAAAATATTCCCATCAATATGTCATTTTACATTCAAAAAATTACATTTAACACGAATTGCATGTACCTGGTCATTTTTTTTCTGAGGCATGTTCTTTCTTCTATGGTATCCTCTAAGCATTATTATTTTTTTTTAATAATTTATTAAAATTAAAATCAATAAATAAAACTGAAAGACCTCGTTAATAATAAAATAAAATTTCAATAGTTGATTGAAATTTTTTGAACTCACCCCCCCCCCCCCCTCCCGCACCTTACAATTTTTGGTCTGATTTTACCCAAGTCTAATCACCTCTTCTATTAAAAAACTGTATATGGAATTGATTTATTGTTTATTCACATTAGTTTTTGAGCTAGACATTAGGTACTTATTATATAAAAAAAACTGCTGACTCTCACATCAGACATTTTGACAAAAATAATTATTATCCCTTAAAATATCACTTTTTCGATATGGTATACCTACTCTAAAAGGCTTTTTGTGGTTTCGCTCAATTTTTTTATTATCCAAATAGTATAAGACGTTTTTGAGATATTTCGAAAAAAAACTACCTGCACAATTCCATACTCTAAAGACAAAAATTCGGAAAGAATTTTGATTTATTATTATTATAATATAAAAAGTATTTCCGAAATATGCATTTTGTATTTTAACGCTATTATAAAATTATTTTGTATTTGAAATACATTAAATGTATTTATTTTGGTATTTTGTATTTCGCTATTTTTTTTTTTTAAGTATTTTTGCCCAACTTTAGAACTGGGTTTTAAAAATTGATTTCAAGTTGGCATGTGTTGGTTTTTTCTGGCCACACAACGAACGGTGCCGTATTACAAACTTCTCAGTCGAGTTTTGGAATCCCTTCAAATTTCAAAAAGAATCCAGAATTAGTCGTCAAAATGTTGGGCATTCTGATGGAAATATCTTATTAAAAATTATTAATCTGTGATAAATAAGCTTAGATTTTTCTAAAGAAAAAATAAACTCCCACGATACATAAATATTTCTGAAAGAATCTCAAAATATAACCTATATATTCTCGTGACTGGGGAAAATTATTATATTCTGGTTTAATAGGTATATATAGTCTAAAAAGATATATATGACAGTTATAAAATATTTTCTTACAAATATAGCTTTAGATTTATTTGAAAAAAAAATCTACTAAAGGTACAAACAAAGAAGGGATCATTTTAAATGATTCCCTATAGAAGAGATTTAAACTGAATGCTTTGTAAAGCGAGAAGCAAAGAAGTGAACAAAGCGGCGAAAACGAACTTTTTTACATTTATTCCCTGCTAAACTAATTTATAGCAATGCACTATAGATGATGAATTCAAGCAAGTTTGTTTTTGCAGCTTTTTTCACTTATATGCTTTCGATCTGCTATGATTTAAAGGCTAAAAGATCGAATAGAATGAAATTGATAAGATTTTCATTTTTCTAAAACTAAAAAGGTGTTTTAAGGTGGTAGTGTTTGAGCTTTACTGGCCATTGACTCTAGATCAAATCTTACGTTCACTATATAAAAATTTAACAAGTTATAATTTGGTTTCTGAACTTACATATGTTGCAGTAAAAACCCGTTTTTAGTAAGAACGGGTTCTTACTAGTTAAAACGCGTTTCACTGAATACCTTTGGGGCAACCAGAATTTATTGATGTTGGTTGAGTTTGTTTCAAATGTCCAGAATCTTCACCCTTGACATTCCGCCTCATTTCGGGTGTTTATTTTCAAAAAAGTTTTAACGAAAATGTCAAAAATTACATCCTTTACAACTTTTTGACATTTTCGTACAAAATTTTTTGAAAATAAATACCCAAAATGACGAGGAAGGTCAAAAATGAAGATTCTAGACCTTTGAACCAAAATCAACCAACATCAGTAAATTCTAGTTGGCACAAAGGTATTTAGTCCAGTCAATGAAAGTTCAAAAAGGGGGTATAGAAAACATTGAAAAGGAGAGAATTTTTTTCTTACAGAATGTGTTTGGGGTAGTTAGGAGGTAAAAATATTACAAGTCCCCAGTCCTAGCTACCGGGCTTAGAGGTAGAACGAGGTGGAAATGTCCCGATTTTTTTTTTTTTTTTTTTTGCTTATATCTCAAAAACGGAGGGTCGTAGGGAAAAATTTACTCTTAGCAAAATAAAAGCTTATAAAATTTACTACAAGATTGCTTCTATTTAATCTTTCTCTATTTCTTATGGTTTTTTAGATATTTGCGGGCGATGTATGAAAAAAATAAAATTTCCTATATTTTTCGTCAGATTTTTGTCTCTATCATCTCATCCTTTAGTTTTATAGTAAAAGTCATCAGAAAAGAAGTTGTAGAGCATTCAATTTCCTTTAAAATGATATATACATTTACGATTTTATCTTAAAATCGTCTGGAGTTATAGCAATTTAATAATTTCAGTTCTTAAAATAGGTTTTTACTGCAACATACAAAATCAAAGATTCAAAAAGAACATTGATAATAGCCAAAAAAAGATTAATTTTTAAGAAATCTTTTATAAAAACGTATTATCAAGTTCAGAAACATTTTGATTTTCAATTAATTTTCCCTTTCCATCATGGGTGGTCTAATCCGAAAAAAGAATTCAGTTTCCTCCAGAGAAAATCGAACGGCTATTCGAACGAAACAATTATTTCTTTGTTCAGGTGTTAATTTTTTTTTTTTTTTTTTATTGAGGTATTTTTGGTTGTTGCCTGTGGAGATAGGATGCTATTTGAAGCCAGGTCCCCCTTACCCCCGCCGCCCTCTAGCCTTTGGCAAATGCTGACAAATTGCCCCAGTAGTTACTCTATATGTTTGTCTAGTAAGATGAATCGTTTTCTCGTATAGAGAAAAAAAGAGCGTAAAAGGGATGAGGTACTTATGTCCCTCCGGACCCTTTAAAGACTTTTAAAGGGCCGAGGGGTTTGGAGGTTGGAGGATAGGGTTGCTGATCGATTCGCTAGAAGAAGGGAATGCACCCCAGCCTCCCCATTCATTCACTTTAGAGCATTTACTTTTTAAACATGTCCAAAAAAAGCATCAGCCAAATAATATACCTCTAATCTTTAAACGAATAATATACCAAATAGCCTCCCATCTCGCATGTAAATAAAAATAAAAAAATGGTCCCCAAAAAGGGGTCGAATTTTCATTACAGAATGTAAAGATGATTGTAGAACACATTTTCTTAAAATTAAATTTATTATATAATAGCTTATCTTACACTATCAAATGAGTAATTCCTATAGTATTTTTCATATACTACAGGAACTTATTAATAAATTTCATAGAGATTTTAATTCTAGGCATCTTTTATATTTACATGTTATTTTAAAATTAACAAGGAAAAATCTATTGCCAAATGATTTTTTACATTAAAATTTACTTATAATAAATAAATAAATAGTAATAACAATGAATTAAATACTTTGGACATTCCGGCAGGAATGTTGTGTTGACTTCTATAGATGAACTCTAAAAAATTCAAGTACTTTACGGGAAGAGCCTAGATTTTACGCAGCTTTTAAGAAGAGGTGGCGAATGGATTGCCTATATTCAGGCGCGTATAACCTCTTCTGAAATGACTTAAAATTTTTACTAAATCTGACATATTGGAGGGGGGGGGTTCTGGCGCATCTTAGCCTGGGTTATCGTTCTGCTTTTCGTATAAAATAGTAAATATTGAAATTCGGAATGTCCTGAAATTGAGGGGTGACCGCGATTGGAATGAGGTCTACACGTCTTTGGAATTATGTGAAATTATTTTGGAATTCATTAGATAATGCCCCTACATCTGTTGACCCTGTTACTTGGACATGGAAGTGGAAGTAGGTGTACACGATATTAGGTCGCGATTCACCCCTCGCCTGAAATCAAATTTAATCATTCTGAAATGACTTGATTTTACAATATTTTTGACATCTTCATTAGTCATTTTACTCCTAAAAGCGATTGGATTCGGCGAGTAAGAAATATCACTTTGGGAGTGTGTGCTGATCACACTATACTAAAATGTGATATGTTATTTGCATTCTGAAATAATGGTCCAAAATATTCACTAGCTCTTAGATTATTAGATATAAGTAAAAAATTTTAAAAAAATCATTTTTAAAGCCAAATATAATAGTTTTTTGTAGATCTTGTAGCTATGTGACTATTTAAATTTTTTTATCGTTTTTAATCGTTAAGAAAGTGGTCATGAGTAAAGTCAAAAACTAGAAAAAGTACCAAGTGAAATAAAGTTCTTAAAATATAAATAAATAAAAATCGCAGTCGATACATTCTTAATTATGAATCAAAACATTTAATTTAAGATTTCATAGTTATCAGTCCCATAATCTAGCCGGAAAATTGGTAATACAGCCACTCCATTCCGAGGGGTTAACCGCGACCTTAAATCGTGTACACCTACTTCCACTTCCACTTTCATTTGCAAGTAGAATAGATGACAATAGATTATCTAATGAATTCCAAAGTAATTCCAAATAATTCCAAAGACGGTGTACACCTAATTCCAATCGCGGTTCACCCCTCGCTCCATTCACACATACCATATATGTACTCGTATTTTCTAAAACATATTTTTTTGAACTGAGGATTCTTGAAAAATAAAAACTGTAAAAGCTTCAATTTTGAATTTTTGTTTCTCTAAACAAAATTCCCAACACTTCTTATAAAAACTTTGTCTTAGAGGAAAAGAAAATAGAAACAAAGAATCTTACTAAGTCGGAAATTAAATTAAGAGTCGATGAGGATTATTTTTAGAATGGAATTCGATTTAAATTTTTTAAACGATTGATTAATCTCAAAAGAGAGGGTTCAATAGCCATCATTCATTGTAACATTTAGCCGATGGAGCTGATGGGCAATGATCCGTGAATTCTCTCACACCTACACTAATACCTACTAGAAAAGATCGAAAATGAAGTTATTTATTAAACGTTCACTTTTTAGAAAATTAATAGATTATTAGACTTAAAAATAAGCGGGTCATTTACTTAGTTCACATTTTGTTTTAAATTAATTTTATAATAAATAATTAAATATAAAAGGTAAAATATAATCAATATTATTTTTTAACCTGATGAGAAATTTTTATTTTTCAAATAAAAAATTAAATTTTTAAATAAATTACAGAAAAAATATACATTTTTTCAAGAGTGTGTACTAGGGTGATCCTTATTTTGGGTATTGTCGAATTTTTACGCGGAAATGGGCTCATATGGTTCGAAATAAATAAAAAAGAAATATCCCCCAAGTTTCAAGTTTGTATCTCAATTATAACCTGTGCCCCCATTGGGGTAAGTTTCTCATCTAAATAACATGGGGTTTTTTGCCATTGAAAGATCAATTTTTTATTTCGGCCAAAGTAATGGTTCAAAAAATTTGAAATTCTATAGACTTTATCCTTATAATAGAAACTATGCCTCAGAATTTTTACAGATTTTTAGCTATTATAATTTTGTAGTCTATAACTTTGTAATACTAAGATATGGCATTATTTTATCTAACTGAAACTCCATAATTATAATAGCTAAAAATCTGTAATAATTCTGATGGATAGCTAGTATTATAAGGATAAAGTCTACAGATTTTCAAATTTTTTGACCCATTTCTTTGGCCGGAATAAAAAAAATGATATTTTAATGACAAAAACCCCATGAGAAACTATATATAAGGACCACCCTATTATGTACAATGTACATATCACTATTTTAATGATTTGGTTATTTTTCTTCAGAGAAAAGTGCAATGTAAAATTTTTAGAAATTTCGAAACTTCATTTTTAATAAAGAATTCAATCACCGGAAGCATCAAAACTGTTTGATAGCTTCCCATATAACAATTCGATTTTTTTCTAAAGTTCTGCATTTTTCACCAGAAAGTTCTGAAGCTAGAAAGTCAAAATCTAATTAGTTCTAAGTTTTAGGGTGTAAACATTTTGGCGACAGAATGATCATTGTACGTGAGCTATCGTTTTCGAGTTATAATATTAATGGAATACAGAAAGATGTATTAGATGAAGGAAGAGGTATCAGCCAATGTTGGATGCGCTGGGTTCAATAAAACACCCTGAATAAAACGTTTCAGCATGAATTTATTTAATAATAATACACATATATTAATGTTATCATCTATTTGTAAATTTTGTAGTCCAATTAACTGAAGATGGCCAAATAAATTCAGGACGAAACGTTTTATTCAGGGTATTTTATTGAACCCAGCGCATTCAACTTTGGCTGATACCACCTTCTTCATCTAATACAGTTCCATTACAGCCACGAACTCTAACAACATACAGAAAGTTAGGCAAATTCATTAATATTTCACTACTTTTCAGACTAGCTAACTGAAAAAAAATTGTAAAATTGTGGGTTATAATTAATATTTTGAAAATGAATAAATATTTGATACATTGCATGGCTAGCGTTTTGATTTACCTGGAATATTTGTTGATTAAATTGATATTGAAATAATGGAATTGAATGGCTTGGTTGCGATCGAGATATCATGCCAGTCAAACTTCTTCTTCTTCTTCAAAAAAACTTGTTCACTTAGAAGTGGGAATATGCTTCACTTAATAGGCGATGTTAATTATTTTTTTATTTTTTTTGCTGACTCAAGAAAAGTTTTAGCAAGTTAAGTTGTTAATGAAAAAATACGAGACGGGGCAATGTTGTTTTTTATTCGATTATAGAGGAGTTTTATTAATGAGGCACATGATAAATGACTTAATGAAAGGCCTCGGCCTCTCCAAAACGTCTACATGAGATTTAAATAAAATTGAAAAATAGAAATCGCCTTTTTTTAAGTCACCGAGTGCACGATACAGGGTGGAAATTAATTTCGATTTTTTTACTAGTTACACAATGTTTCGATTTTTAATTTATCAAGTTTTCAAGAGTTGTCCTAAGGATTTCAGATGGTCAATGTGAAATTTTTGTTGATAAAATAGCTTTTTTCATGAAATAATTTTTTAAATTAGTGTTTCTTACTTGTCGTAGATTTAACAGGTAAAATAATTTATATTTGAAATTATAGTTTCAAAAGACCCTGTTTCAGTATAATATGAATTAAATAGCATTATAGTCACAAATAAATTTACTTCATTGATTCTGAAAAAATGTAAGCAAATTCCCTTTTAAGACTATAATAGGTATCAAAATATTAAAAAAATTTCTGTTTTCAATAATCTAAATATAAAAGTATATTTTTAAGTTGTCACCAGTATGTATGTATGTATCTATCAATGTGTCTTTTGTTCTGTTAAATTCCGGAAACATTTCTCTATAAAAATAATTGTTTACTCAATTTAAATGAAATTATATAAAAATAAAAACATTTCATTATTATGTTAAATTCCGCAAACTTTTCTCTATAAAAATAATTAAGACTAAAAAGTAAAAAAATAAATTATAGTTTAAAAAAACTAGAAAACACTAATGCACCAAAAAGTACATAATAGTGTAATAATCAAAAAGTGCGGGAGCACTTTGTCGAAATTAATTAAAAATACATGCTTCTGCGGCCCACACTTTTTGATTATTACACTATTATGTATTTTTTAGTGCATTAGTGTTTTTTAGTTTTTTTAAACTATAATTTTTTTCTTTAGCCACAACTTTTTTCTCAAATTAATGATTTAAATAAAATTTGAAAAAAACAACAACTTATTTTTAAGGTTCACCAGAAATTTTTCAATTCAAATTTTTAATGATTATTGGATAAAAAATGAAAAAACAAATATATTTAAGGTTCATGGGAATTTTTTATTTGACTCAAATGATTAAGGAAAATAGGAGAAAAAAATGTATTTTTTTATTTTCGGTAATCGAAATTTTTTTTCAAAAATGTTTCAATTATCTAAGAAAATTAAAATATTTTTTTCTTTTGCCTTAAGTCGAATTTTGAATTTTGGAGACCCAAATTCACTGAGAAATTTCAAAAGATTCTCTAAAGGCATTTATTTGCTCTATCCAATATAATTCGTTGTTTATATGATTTAATAATTGATTGATTTTGAGTGTTTCTAGTGAAACACTCGACAGAATTCCCCATCCTACCCTTCTAAAGTGTAATTATCAAATCCAAAAGCGATTCACTGTTCAATTTTATTTTATTTTAATTTTATTTTTTTGTGTTGTGTTTTTATATATATAATATACATATATATGTTTTTGTTGCTGGCCAGATCAAAAATGGAATCACGCAAAAGCATGGAGGGTTAATTGCACTTGGCATAAATAACGACTAAATGGACCAATTAGAGGTATACAGGGCGGCCAATTGAAGGCGAGGAATGAGAAATAACAAAAAAAATTTGCAAAGCAAAAGTCGAGCGACGCATACGTATGTCCAGGTAACGATATAATAATCGAATAGATCGCGGCAAACAAAAAAAAAAGCTGCTGGCTGGATGGCTGGCTAGATGGTGAGCTTTTTTACATTCACCTCCGCGCCAGCTGGACAGCTAAATAAAATCGCTTCTCGTTCTGCTCAACAACAAAAACCCTTCCCAAAAGGTGACGGACTCAGAAGCGTTTCGATCCATTAGATGGAAGAATCATCGAAGTATTTTTAAGCCCAGTCTGGAGATCAGAAAAAGGCAATTGTCCTTGAAAGAATCAAAATCTTAGTATTTTAATTATATGAGAATTTATTTATTTAAGGATAATTTTATCAAAGATCTTAGTAGATTATTATGTATATATTATATGTCAAAAGGTTTCGCCCCTTCAGGAGTCGAACCAGAGCGCTAAACACGCTATCCGGGCAGTTGCCTAACCCTTAGTATTTTAAATTAAAATAGTTTTTGAGAAAAAGCTCACACACAATTTGTCATCACTTGAACAAAGAAATACTAAGATATTAAAAAAAATACAACTCTTTATTATAGTGTTCCTCAATCCTGTGTTCCGCGGAAACGTAGTGTTCCACTCAAAAGCTTTAGGGGTTCCGCGAGTCAATGCTAAAATTCGAACATTAACCCGGGTTCACAACTAGAGAGATTTTTTTGTTTGAATAAATGCAAATTTATATCTTATATAAAGTTTTTGTAATAAAGCCAGGGAAGCACCGCTTGTTATGTAATATGTAATTCGGCACCCCCCACCCAAAAAAAATCAGATTTGGTTGTGGTACTGAACGAAGGGTTCCATAAAAAATTATCTCAAAAAAGGGTTCCGCGGGAGTTTTAACAAAAAAGTGGTCCAAGTAAAGCTTTAAATTAATAAGATTCCCTAGACCTAGAGAATGAGATAGAAATCAATTTTTTAGAATGAGTGGTTTTCATTTTATAAATTGCGATTTATTGCACAAAATTGCAGTTTTTCAAAACTTTAACCTCATCGCGGCACAGATTACGATTTATCCAATTAAGATGAAACTTTGTTTGAATTGTAGCAAATTAAATCTAGTTTAAAAATATATAAAGTGGTCTTTGTTGAAAACGTGGTCCTTCATGGTCAAAATGGGAAAATATCGAAAAAAGTGCGAGGTCGAATACTTGGATTTTGCGCTTGAGCTCGAACGGTTGGTCGGAGAAAAAACCTAAATAATGAAATTTATAGGAAATTTTATGAACTTTCATTTTGAATAGGAAGGTTAATTACGAAAAGTTGATAGTTTTCGAGTTATAAACGTAAAACAGCCAAAAAATGGAAATTTTCACATTTTTTGCATTTTCTACAATGTTGTGTCACGAAATGTTGGTAGGAGACCTCAGATTTGGATTCAGCGTCCTAAAAAACATATATATGCTAAAAAATAAGAACTACGCCAAAACATTCCCCATAGGGGCCCATTTGAGTACAATTTGACTGGACTACTTGAAATGTAAAGAAACACAAAAAAAAAACTTTTTTTGCACAATTATATTTCGCCGCCAAAGTAAAATTAATATAATAGAAAATATTTCGATCATTAATTATGTGATTAAAATCCTGTTAAATTAACAAATATGATTATGATATATATTCATAGTTTCTGTATAAAATATTAACTGTAAATAATTGATAAAAAATCGGCAAGGCAAATGGAAATAAGAATCCCCGATGGGAGTAGGTTTTCAGTTAAGCCAGAGGGGAATCAGCTCTCAACGACTTCATCCCTCTTTGCAAGGGCTGTTCATAGGATATTACAAATATTATTATAATTTTATGTAATTGGATTGTCGCTCTCTTTGATGTCTATAGCCACATCCGCAGAGTTCCCTCCACCTGCTGGCTCCAAATACTTCCCCTTCTATTAAATTTCTCACAAGGGTATAAAATATTCGCAAAAGATTTCGAGAGTACAAAGACTTTAAGGGATGTTATTTTCAAGAATATCTGTTTGTTTGTATGAGGAATTTCCCTCAATAAATATGAAATTTTGAATTTAGAGGGTGTGATTAAATTGTAAAAAAGAAATGTCACCTGTGTAATCTATTTATTTATTGAATAATTTTTGCACGAAATATCTCAAAAACGGCCAAAATTATTTTGATTAATTAAAAAAAAATTATAGCAATCATCGCGTTTTGATGTTCCAATTTCTCTCAGAGAGTTAATTACCAAATTTTGAGAGTAGCTAAAAATTCAAAGAGAATTTCAAAACGGAATCTCATATTTATTTATTTTTATTATCATTATTATTATATTGAAGAGATGATTAGATTTTGGGTGGAATCAGTCACAAAATTAAGTGAGGTTCTTAAAAGCCAAGAATCCAAGAAAGCACGATACACAATATCTACACAATATCATACATACAGACTTGCTTTTTTTTAATACTCAGGTCTGAAAAATTTAATTTTTGAAAAGTTTTCTCTATTAATTTAAATAGAAGTAAGTGATAGAGTTTAAAAGTAAAAATATGATTCGTTAGTAAAAAAAATAAGTCTTATCTGCTAATTATAATATAGTTCACGTATTATGTAGAACAATAGTACGGGAAAGAATTATCAAGAAATTTATGAATAATATAAATAGCTAAATAAATATATAATTTAATACGAAAACATGATAGAGTTATCGAAAAAATGAGATATAAAAAATGGCCTCTTCAAAATTACCAAAAATCACCCAAGAATATTGAACTAAAAATTTAAAAAATAATAAATTGATTTTAAAAATTAAATTAAGAGAAAGGCCAATTTTATTCATAGATCATAGTAGATATCTATTTTGAAATTCAAAAACACCTACTTGTTAATTTTTATAATAAAGTTCCAAATTAATAAATAATATAGTATTTTTGAATAATATTAGATTCTTACATACAGAAAGGAATACAGTAGAATTGAAATTTATAAAAAAATTTATACATCAACAAAATTTTGAACGTTTTGAAATTTCAATTTTTTATCACTCTCAGTCGCCCCCCCCCCCCCCCCCCCCCCTCACCCATAATATATTTAAAAATTAAGTTTTTAGTATTTTTTTTTTTACTATTCTTTAATGCACTTGATAAGTATTATTAAAATATTAGTATATTTTTGAAGGCCAAAATAGGGTAGATAAGTTATATACATTTACCGTCATTAATTCTTGTTTTTTGTAAAAAATGTGATATGATATGCAAAATAGCAATTTATTTTCTTATTCAGTCGACTACCAAAGAATTACCAAAAATTATTCAAATAACTTTTTCATTGCATACTTGGGTTATTAATCTGGTCAAACCATTTCTTCTATAATATATTAGAGCAGAAAAAAGATGTTTTGGCACAACAAGTTCTAGAGTTAGAAAGCCTAAAATCTAATTATTTTTCCGAATTTGATATACACACTTTTTAGCACAAGAACGAACTTTCTACGACTTTTTTTTAGTTATTATAAGTATCTAAATTCAGACACACAGACAGAAAAAAATCATGGTTTAAAATAATTTTTCTCCATGTTTCAGAGATTTTTAAACAATGATTAAAAAAAAATTGCGTCGGCTTATGACTAGGATCAGCAAGAAGCCTACCTGCTGGGCGTAAGAGTAATTAGATACGTATTACAATTGAAAACTCTATCTTATCTTATTATATTAAAAGAGCAATTCTTGTATATATATAGAATAGGTTTCTCGAAAACGGCTCTAACGATTTGGATGAAATTCACGGGTTAGGGGGTTTTTGTGTTGACAATTCGATCTTTCATGTTCTCATCTTCGACTAAGTTGTTTTTGATGTGTTTTTTGTTAATTGAAATAATTATTCACAGGTGGTTGTTTGAATAAAAATTTATAATTACATTTTTTTCAATTTTCTTTTAATAAAATTAATTGTTTTTTACAAATATTATTATATATTAGAATTTGCCAATTCAATTAATTAAAGGTATTTTTCTATAAAATAATTTATTAGAATATTAATTTAATTCTCTAAAAAAAATCCGACAATTCTAAGGATGGTACCTCCTTCTTCAGGATTTAAAAGAGTCAACGAAAGAATCGCGGTGTATATTAATATTAATTTTTAATTGTAATTACATTGAAAACTTTGTGGGCAGTGATACGTCTTGATGATGGCCATAGCGGGTGTAAACGTTGGTAAAAATATAAATTAAGTTTTATTTTATTTTGGCTGAGATTAAAAATCGACCTTTTTACCTCAATTTAAAATTAAAAATAATATTCATATATCGCTTTTCAATAAAAAAAATACCGAGCATCGCTAGGTGTTCCAGGTACTAAACCCATATACGAGTATAAAGTGATAAATTGTGCCAAATGCATCGAGGAATAAGAATCAGTCCGTTGTTGGACCTGACGTTTTTGTGTTGCTTTGAGACGGGGGGTGTGAGTTTCGATGACAGATGAGAGACGGTGACCACTTGTTACTCACCTTCTTCGTTTTACAGCGACTGCAGCGGCGGGGGGCGGCGCGGCGGTGGCGGCGACGGCCAGGTTGGCCAGTCCCGCCCCCGGGGCCATCTGATGATGGGGGTGGTGGTGGCTGGGTGGCAGGTAACTTGGGGGCGGCGGGGCGCCGTAATGCGGGGGTGGTGCGCCGCTGGCCGCAGCGGCTGCGGCCGCCGCGGACGCATATGTGTACATAGCGCAATCAAATGGACAATCCTTGTCAACTAGAGGCGCACATGGTAACTACAACACTCGCACTCACTGTCGCGCACTGGGTTGTCTAGAGATACACTGTTATGGTGCGCGGCTGAGACGGGACTGGTGCCCGCGCCAGGCGGCAAAGGAGACGAGCGCCCGCCCTCCCCGGCCCTCCCCTCATGCCCCTCTCTCTCTCGGAGAGAAGAGAGCGCCCTTCGGGGGGCGGACACTACCAACCCACCGACAAAGGCACTAGCCGACCACGACCAGCGACTTGTTGGATTCCACGATTACAGTCACCCACACATTACTAATCACAACCTAACATACATCACAACAAAATTATGTTATAAACTAATTTTTATATTTTTTAAAATAGTATAGAGAATTGATGAAAAGGCAGTCCAAGGAAAATGAAAAATAAAATTCGGAAATAAAATAATTTATTAGAACGTCATTTTCATCCTCTTAAAAAATAAGCTGACGTGTTCGGATGTGGACATCCACTTGACTTTACCATACAATCTGGCCCCTCCTTATATTTAATATTATTATTTATATTCATGTAGGGGGGGGGTTAGTTTTTGCATTTTTAGACTCCTGGGGGGGCCCACTGATTATGTATACAAAATTTGGTTGAGTTTGGTACAAGAGCCTAGATTTTCATTTTTTGACCATACACCCCCGTCCCCCCATTTTGGGCGGTTAGTTTTTGCATTTTTAGACTTCTCGGGTCCCACTGATTATGTATACAAAATTTGGTTAAGTTTGGTATAAGAGCTTATATTTTTTATTTTTAACCACCCCTCCACCCCCCTTAATTTTGGTTTGATATGCACCAAAATCTAATCAGCTCTTAATCTCAATGGACCAAAACTACGTGTGAAATTTGGTTTCGATATTCAGACTAGTTTTTGAGCTAGCTCGTTCACAAAAATTTGAAAACGCCCAGACTAACAAGCAACCGGACGGACGGACAGACTAAGAGACATTTTGACAAAACAATTATTATCTCGAAAAATATAATTTTTTCGATGTTCACTTATTAGAGCTTTTTTGTAGAGCGAAATGCCATGGTTCCGCTCAATTTTTTTAATCAAAATAGTTTCAGCCGTTTTTTGAGATATTTCGAAAAAAAGAAAGAAAAAAACCACTTTTTCATGCACGATTACAATACTTGACCATACCCTGTATGGTAAAGTATAAAATAAGTTTAAAAACTAAAACCCGAGTACGGAAAAATCGCGCTCTGAAAAGTATGAAACAAGAAAATATTCTTGTCTGACATTCTTATCTACAAACTATTCAATATTTATCATCTAATAAGTAGACAACTTATACATATACTTTATTTTAATTTAATACATGGACATAGTGATGTTCAGAGGATTGCCGTGATCGTATGCCACTTTATTCCTAAGGGTTGTTTACACAACAATACATTTTCTAGTATTAGGATACATTTTAACTTATAACAGTGTAGTAAGAGATCCTTAGGACAAGCTGCCATACGACCACGGCTATCCTCTGAACATCACTATGTCTATGTATTAAATTAAAATAAAGTATATGTATATAAGTTGTCTACTTATTAGATGATAAATATTGAATAGTTTGTAGATAAGAATGTTATACAAGAATGGAGGCATCGAATGGAGGATTGTTTCATACTTTTCAGAGCGCGATTTTTCCGAAGTTGGGTTTAAGTTTTTAAACTTACTTTTTATTTAAATTATTTTGGTGTTTTATTTTCTAATTTTCATATACCGGGTGAGTTTTTATCTTGAGACAGTCTTATAACTCAAAAGCAGTGCATTATATGAAAAAAAGTTTCAAATAAAAGTTTATTTATATCAGGGGGGAAATTAAACTACTCTATTGTTTGTCGACCTAGAACAAGCTTTCATGGGTATTTTGAGGTCAACTTCTGTTTTTTAAATGGAAACCTATATGTTTCTGTACATATTCTGAATCTACAAAAAAAACTGAATAATTTTTATTAAAACTTTTTTTTATTCGACATCAAATAATAAAAAATATTAAATCAAATTACATCTCAAAAAATTATAATAATTATTTTTAACAATCATTCAACTTAATTATCAAAAATAATGATCAAATATTTAATTATTAAATAAATAATTTAATAATTTTGCGACTGTCTTCAACAAAAAATGCTCCATTTTTATTATGGTAATACATTACTACTGGATTGACACGAGAAATAGACTTTTTAAACTCAAGACTTTTAAACAGATCTTAGATATTAAGTAAAAAATAATCTCTTAAATCTGAGTATAACGAAGTTTTAATATCATTATAAACACTTATTTTCATTGTTGTGACTTTTCGATTTAATAAATATTTATTTAATTATTATTGTTTTTGATAATTAAGTTAAATAATTGTTAAAAACAATTATTATGTTTTTATTTGATGTCAAATAAAAAAATAGTTCTTATAAAAGTTGTTCAGTTTTTTTTTTCTAGATTAAGAATATGTAAGAAAAATATAGGTTTCTATTTAAAAAAGAGAACTTGGCCTCAAAATACCCTTGAAAGCTTGTTCTAGGTCGACAAACAATAGCGTAGTTTATTTTCCCCCTCGATATAAACAAACTTTTATTTGAAACTTTGTTCCATATAATGCACTGTTTTTGAGTTATAAGACTGTCTCAAGATAAAAAAACTCACCCGGTATACGTATTTCGGGTAGGTTTGGAGAGAAAAAGTGTATGGCTCCCATCTGAGACGTGATTTTATAAACAATTATCGAGTGAATCAGCATCAAGCAAAGAAGCAAACAACAGCTAGTAATATACCATATATATTTTTGAAATGTGCTAATTAAACCCTTTCGTTTGATACCAAACACGGCTCTTTTCAGAATTTTTTTTTAATTCATGACTTTAGGGAATGTTAATGAACTGAATTCGTGACCAGCCAAGTTTCATGAAAATAATCTAAATTATAAATTTAGAATCTATAAATTTAGATTGTCATTCAAAATGGAAAGAATTCATTTTAATTGAATCTACTATTTTCTCAACTTAATTATTCTTGGGGAATTTAACTTGGCTGCACACTAGATTTCACTACTTTTTCGAACTTGGCCTGTTTTTTAACCGACGTCAAAAAAGGTGGAGGTTCTCTATTCGACTGATATTTTTTTTTTTTTTGTGTCTATGTTACCTCATATCTCCGCCAATTGTGAACCGATTTTGAAAAAAAAATTTGCATTGGGTTCATTCTAGCTTCCGATTGGTCCCGTTTTTTTTTCATTGGTATTATACCTTTTTTGTTAGGTTTGTTCAGGCCTAACTTCTTTGTTTATGAACCGATTTCGATGATTCTTTTTTTATTAGAAGGGGATATCTTAGGGATGGTGCCATATTAATTTGGTCAAGTTCTGATGATCAACGACGAAATAACGTAAATCTCTAATTCTTATGACCAAATAATCAAAATTATAATACATAAAATCTTTTATAAAAAAAAAATCTTAAAACATACATTTAAAACCCTCAAACGTTTCGAGAGAATTTCTATATTTATGATTTATTTTCATTTTCTGATTCATACGCCCGACCCTTTCTCTTACAAGATGAATGCAAGGTATTATATTAAGTCACTATTAATAACATCACTAAAAAGAGAAAAATAAAAATAATTTTTAAGAAAAAAATAAAACCGACTTCAAAAAAATTAAATGCAACAAATAAAATACACTAAAAGGTATAAAATAATTCTTATCTTATTTAGTTACAACTAAACGACGAAATATTAACATGAAATTACTTTTTGAAGTCGGTGCCAAACAAACTATTCCTATAAGCGAGCGTACCCGCCAAACGTACCAAGTAAGATCCGTCGAGTGCGATTCATAAAATGTATATGTTTGGCACCGACTTCAAAAAGTAATTTCATGTTAATATTTCGTTTAGTTGTAACTAAATAAGATAATAATTATTTTATACCTTTTAGTGTATTTTATATTTATAATCTTTATTTTGGTGTCGGTTCTAGGTAAAACATTTTAATAGATAATGAGTAAAAATATATTTTTCTAGGTGAGTTTCACAAATAAAACAAATATATGTTTTTTGAGTTTTTATCTCGATATAATTTCGGGTTATGAACCGACACCAAATTCTTTAAAGATTATAACTCCTGATGATGGGCTCATAACCCGAAATATAGGTATATCGAGATAAAAACTCAAAACATATATTTGTCTTATTTGTGAAACCCACCTAGAAAAATATATTTTTACTTATTATCTATTTTATATTTGTTGCATTTAATTTTTTTGAAGTCGGTTTAATTTTTTTCTTAAAAATTATTTCACGGAATGTTATGGTTGGGATCTTATTTATTTATTCTACATGCTACCCCAATGAATCAGAATTAATAGAGTTCTGATTTAGGTTTATTGAAAATTTTAAATATGAGTACATGTGTTATCAAACACCTTATATAAAATGAATGAGTTCAAATAAATGGTATTAATTGTCAATTTGGGTCATTCGGTTGTTCTGTTCCAATTATTTAGGAACAATTAATTCGTATTTGAGTTTTTTTTTTTTTTTTTTTTTTAATTTTTTGTTCGATTCTCTCTCAATTTGGGTTCCTTTCCTTCCTTCCCCTATTCAAATCCATTTTTCCATATTTTTTTTTTATCGATCCTGGGCAGAGAGAGCAGAGCGGCCTGTTGTTGTCGACTGAATGACTAATTAAGCGCATAAATTAATTGCGGGTGAATCACTCGAGAAAAAATGCGTAGCCCTCCAAAGCAAATGATAGAAATCAGGGGGATTAAAAATGTTCTCGTTTTGTTGTTATGACTATTTAAAAGCTAATGAGGGATTTTTTGTTGTTGTTGTTGTTGTAAATGGAATAATATATTAACCATTAAAGCTTCATGTCGTTATCATAACCTGGGGGGGCCTAAAACAAAAACGAGAGTTATGTCTGCTCTGTTAATCTGTTTACCTTTTGATATAAAATTATATTTTATTCAAACATTTCCCTCTACTGGCCCTAGATGAAATTAAAATAAATAAATAAACGCCATAGATTATATAGAATAATCTCGGAAATGTTGCAAAAATACTTGCATTGTTTTTATCTAAGTCTAAATTAGAAAGTTTATTAGGTTAAAACGAAATATAGCGGGTCGCGTTATGTTTTAACCGAGAATTTAGTTTAATTATGGAAAATATAATGTTTATAAGATAAAAAAAAATGTATATAAATAAATAAATGTATACTAATATAAAGAGAGAATGTGATAGAAGAGAATTTACTCAACTTGTTTGGTTCATTCATAAAGAGAAATCAATGAGGGTGTCCTCTGTTTGATGTAATTAATAGTTTGTTTAGTGACCTGATTACTATTATGACAAAACAAATGTACCTAAATCCAATCGGATCCGGATGTGTACCCTTGAGAAATAACAGATATAATATTTCTAATTAAAGACTAATGAGGAAGGTCAACCCTTTGAAATTATAGTCTGAAATAATGAAAAAAAATTATACACAAATATAGTATATCAGTGGCGTGCGGTACATGGATGTTGTGGATGCGGCGCATCCCTAAAATTTCAAACGTTTAGAGTATTTTCATAAATATCGACTTCAAAATTTTAGGTGGATCTTTAAATTTTCCAATTATTATCCGTAATTTCAAATAATTCTATAAAAAACATTTTTTGTTATGAAAAGTATATTGGTTCTCGAAATGAAATAAAATAGTTGCATAGTTTCAAGGAACAAATAAAATGAATGATTTTTCCCAAGATAGAAGGTTTGAAGTCCCTGCCTAGTATATCTTCCAGTTCAAGCATATCAAAGACAAGTCCAGACGAATTTTAGTTGAATAAAAATTGTTCTCTCTGAAGAACTATTAAAATAGAAATAATACAAAAAAGGAATAAATAAAGATGATTCGAGAATCTTTGGACTAATCCATTTCTAAGAACTCTCAATATATAAGATCAGAAATAATTAAGAGTGTTATAAATAAATAGCTTGCTTATAGCGATAGAATTAGGAGAAATTTAAGATTTTCTTATAGAACAGAGGCTGATTCATTGTGTAAGATGGTCGATTTCTATGTCAGGGACTGCGTGGAGTTTAAGTTACAAGATTTAATTTCTAACTCCTACCCTCACTCACACAAAGCAGTATCCGTTTGGGGCGAAGGTGCCAAAATATATTTTTTTTAAATTTAATGTTAGGTTTGAAAAAAAAACGAAAATGATGCCGTATTGGATGAAATTTGCAAAAAAGCGAAGATTAAAATAAAATTTCAAAAAAATGAAGGGTACTTTTTAGGCAGCATCCCCTGGTTAAAAAGTCACCAATTGCCACTGATATATATATGTTTATTCACGTCAAGCAAAGGACAACCTTATTGATTTATCTTTATGAATCAACAACTCTGCTACTCTCAGCAAAATAAAATCTTTTCAATTAAATATATTTTAGCATAATTGTTTGGAAAGCTGTTTTTTAGGGATCGCGAAAGGCAGCCCCGGCAACAGCTAGTATTTATTATATAAATAATTTTTTTTCATAATTTTAGAAAAATAATATTATAAAATATACCTGCTAGTAATTTTCTTATCATTATAGATAGGCAGATGATAATTTATGGTTTATTAAAAGATATATATCCCTACTATGCAGGTAGGTATTATATGTAGGTATTTTTATTTATATTAAATCATGTTATCTAAATCTAAATGAAAGATAAAACAACAAATTTGCGTGAAAAGGTGCGGTGCGCTCTAGAGGAATATGAAAACAAAATAAATTACTACCTATCACAGGGAATTATCAAAGGTTATCGCACTCTCTGTCTAAATTAAAAAAATCATAGTAGAGTATATTGTATTTTAGAATACTTCACATTTTTCGGGAGATTAAAAATTTGTAAAGATTCTATAAATAATGGCTTAAAATGTCCAATATAGAGAAGACCATTTCATTATTTCTTACTTTACTATACCTACCTATGGTCAAGTATTGTAATCGTGCATGGAAAAAGTGTTGTTGTTTTTTTGCTTTGTTTTTTCGAAGTATTTCAAAAACGGCTGAAACTATTTTGATTAAAAAAATTGAGCGAAACCATGGCATTTCGCTCTACAAAAAGCCCTAATAAGTGAACATAGAAAAAAATAAAATTTTTATCGAGAATAACTGTTTTGTCAAAATGTCTGTTAGTACGTTAGTGCGTTACCAAATTTGATATAATTTATCTAATAGATATCTTTTTGATTTGATAAGCCGTTTTAAAGTTATTCAAGAAAAACTGAAAAACTCCGAAATTTTCTCATTTTGAGGCACGTAGAAAAATTACCACAACACAGATTTGGGGGAAAATTTAGGGTAGTAATAATATTGGAGTACCAATAAAGGTATTCCAGTAGAATCTTTACCGGGAATTATTTCCTGTTAAAATCATAATTTGCCTGGACTATTAGGAGATGTTTAAAAAAAATAGTTACTATCTGCGGATAAACTTTGTACATGTCATATTAGATTATTAGTTTCTGGATGAAGTTTATATGAATAAAACAACTATTAAACAATAGAAAATTGAATTAAAGATCAATTTAATAAAATTAGTCAATTTTAAAAATAAATAAATACAAACAAATATACCTATAAGTTTTTGAGGACCAATTAAATTATTCCTTGGACCACTGGTTAATAAACACTGGCTTAGAATCTAAAGAAAGGCCTGTAAAAACAATAAATTTTTTGGTGTGGAATATAGCGGTTGTATGTCAGAAATGCTTATACCATCTAACAAACGGTAGAGAATGAGCCAATTGAATGGCCAATCAGATGACAGGCACTGAAAAGTGCATTGAAAATGCGTCATCTGAATGGCCATCCCAGTGGCTCCATTTACCATCTACCGTTTGTTAGTGGTAAAAAGCATTTACTTTGCGACATACAACCGGCCCTAAGAAAGGGATTTAAAAAAACCTTATTGTCGCATTTGTATTCCAACGGAATATAAGGGATGATACTTAAGTGAGCTGTAGGATTTTAAACGTTCACCCCTACTAGAGTTACATACTACTAAATGAATATGGCACCTAATAATTTGATCATCAAAATTCATTGAAATTTGTTTCATCAACTAGTAGTAAAGTGAGGATTGATTGATGAGAAACTATCAAATCAATCAATCAATTTATATTGTGGGTTTAAAGGAAGCTAGTTGGTTTTGGACTAATTGTAGGGTGTTAGGAAAATGAAAGCTGATTAGTCATGAGAATTAATTATGTTGGTAAATGTGAGGGTCCGAAGGGATGATCTCTATCTTCCCTCTGCTATGACAATCCCACCCCGGTCAGAGTGAGAGTGTCTGTCCCTGGGTAAAGGATGGGAAACAAGCCGGCACAGTTTGTTCTAAATTTATTAGTAAAACAATACTTATTCAGTTTATAAACAAATTTGGAAGAGATTTGCTATGGTTTGGTTAAATGGAAAGAGCATAAAAATGAGGAATGAGTCGGCGTTGTTGACAAAACAACGCCTTTGTCTGTAATTCAACAACGTCAAAATATTCGTTTTTGGTGTTGCATTTAAAAGATAAAAAAAAAATACTTTAAATTAAATACAGTAAAACCTCGTTTATCCGGCCTTCATTTATCCGGACATCTGGATTATCGGGATCGTATTTGTAGACATTTTTATTTTAATAAATGTTCACATAGATAATAATTTTTAACTCTGGTAGCAGGAATGTAATTATAATTTCACCAAAAATTCTTTTTAATTTTGATATTTTTCCAAAAAAGACAGTGGACCAATTCTTTGAAATGAAATGATGTGAATAGTTATTTTATTTTTTTTAACGTATGTATTTTTACTTTATCCAATGCAAAGCATGGGTAAAGTATTGCAATCGCTCTCGGGGCAAGCGTGGCTTCAAAGGGTCCTCAGGTAAAGGCTACGGAACCCATGGACTCAATTAAAGTCACAAATTGTAGTATTCAATTAGGTTGAATTTTAGCACGTGGCGGTTTTGCCAAAAATTACATGGGGTCTCGTCGAGAGGCCAAAAAGTGCGATTTTTTCATTTAGTGCGTGCGTATGGATGGATGTATGTATGTTATCGATTTTTTGGCCCACGATTTTTTCCACACCGTTGCACCGATTGAAATGAAATTGAAAACCTACCATTAGTTTAACAAAATGAAGCGCTGATTAGTTTTTGGTACATATCGGCCCACAAACATTAGTACTTTATTTCAGTACTTTTTTAGTTTTTTCTAAATATCTTGAAAATGACTTAACCAATTTTGATGAAATTTAATATCCTAATTAAGTACCTTGGGGACCACAAAAAAGGTTAAATAAAGTTTTTAGTAAAATTATATTTTAAAGTACTTTACTCTAGAACAAATTAATATTTCAAATGAATTTGGATAAAGTTTAGCAACGATCCGTTGCAGTTTATTTTTAACAATTAGGTATATGTAATTTTAATATAAACATGTTTTTTATCGTAATAAATTCAAATTCGCTTATTTGAGGATTTGTTTTGTTTTTGTTACCCATATATCCAGATTTTCGATTATTTGGTTTGCCTTTGGTCCCAGCTAGTCCGGATAAAGGAGGTTCTATTGTATTTTTTAAATCATAATAGGATGTATTTATAATTTGTTAAGTGAATCTTCTTGAACCATTTTGAAACAAAAATTTTCAAGATTGAAACGAAGACAAAAATCGACACGAGAAATGACTTTTTATATTTATTATTAGGTATTATTATTATTCAATCACCTGTTAAAAATAAATAAGTAAATAAAAATATTTAGGTACCTAGGGAAATTTAAATTTAAAATATATTTTTGTAATATCAGCTGCAAAATCCGATTTTCGAGGGACGTTTGGTGGGAGTAAGCCAAATGATTTCTGATTGACTATAATAGTATATTATAACTTTTCTAGCACTACTACGAATATAATAGTATATAACTTTTCTAGTAGGGAGACCACTTTTATTTAGAGCTTCTTATATACTTTCCCGCACGTTCATTCTAAAACGCTACTCATTGTATGTACTTCAATGAAAAATAATTTTAATCAAATAGGTAATTCATTTAATTCCGGCTATAATCTGACTGCCTCTTCAATTTACACAATACATACACACACTGATAAAAAATTTAAATAAATGATCTGGCTAAATAGACTTGGGAAAAAAATCTTGAAACACTTGTTTGTTTATTTTCCCTTTCCCATGACACGGTATTAACATCTTAATAAAATCATTAAAAAAAGGAAATATATTTTCTGCATATTACCTCAAGAGAAAAAAATTAAAACAATATTTTCGAACCATTGCTGAAAAGAATTCACTTAATTCTGAAAGTATTAGAAAACCCTGACAAATCATATACCTAAATCTTTGTTTTGCAAATATAAACATATGATACCAGAAAAAACTTTCTACTATATTCCGTTCTTGAGTAGGGATGCAAACATCGTTAAAATAACATGTATTGTATCATCGATAGTTTTTTTTTGGTATAAAATAAAATACGATTTAAGTTGTTAATTTTTTATTAGAAGGTTATACAATAATCATGTGACTCTTATAATAGACTTTTTCCAAAATAGAGCAATTTATTTAGTAAATGAATTTAAAAATATTAATTTCTTGATTAGTTTTTGAGAATTTTTTATCTATTTATTTATTTATATAACTATATATATCCAAACTTCTTGAGGTGGCAAATTCTCATTTAAATAAGTGTTGGTTTTATTCTTTTTTGACAAAAAAACATTAAAAATAATAGTTTTGAAAGCCGTTTACCTGTCAAACGGTTTCTTTTTTGAGTTATTGTTTGCTCCAGCCTTAGAAAAAAGTGTTTGGAACTTCGATGTAAAAAAACATCGTATAGAAAAACATCGATGCACAATGGTTTGTACGAATAATTTTTCGTAATAGTGAACATCGATGGTGAACATTGATGTTTTACTACTGAAACACCGATGTATCGTTTGCATCCCTATTCTTGAGTTATTATATGTTACGATATAATAATCGTAAAAAATAGCGTCAGCCATTTCCCGGAAGTACCGAGTAAAAATACATTCACTATTTTTAATGAAACTAAGTAATAATTAAAATAAAAAAATTAATTTAAATGTTTATTCACATACACACGCAAACATATTTCAGTAAAATATTTATAAAAATTGTCTCATGATTGGTTTTGGAAATTCCTAGCAAACAAAACAATGCATGGATATTACGAGAATACCTTAATCTAGGGAGCAATTTATTTTATTTTCGCTTGGGAGAGGGCAGTGTCAACTGAACTCACGAGGGGCCTTCCTAAAACTGATAATGCCAACTGATAGCTCGAAAAAAGGGGACAGAATTTCTATATTTAACAAATTTTCTCATAGCATGGAAAAATATACCTACATAAATTTAATGATTGGCCATTTTTTCTCCCTATTTTTAATCTAAGATCTTTATTATCATTCAAATGAAAGAAAGAAGGAAACAAAAAAACATTCCGAAATATATTTTTATGCCCAAATTATGGTAAGATATTTTTTTTTTAGAATTTTCCAGTAAATTAATAATAATTACTAAATTACAAGAAAAGGAATTTTTATATTAATGATATTGAAATTAATAAAAAAAACGAGAAGATATTCAAATTAGTTCAAAAATCTATTTTTAGGTGCGTATTAAGTCCCTCTTACAAGAGATTATAGGATGAAGAAGGCATTTATAAATAGGCGACTACTCAATTACAAATAATTGAAATACAAGCTATCAATTACAATTAAAATTAGTACCTACAAATTGTAATGAGTTATAAAAAAATAAAATTGAAAATTTTGGTTAATTTATTTTTTTGGTCAGTGGTAACGTAAATTAATCAAAAACTTAATTTAAAATAAAAAATAAATAAAAAACAGTCGGGAGAAGAAAAAATCACATTTTTGAAAAACAACTAGAAACTATCTACAGATTTTAAGAACTTAGCCAAAAATATAAAACTAAAGATTTGAGCATCTTTTTTGAAATTTGTTGCAATGTTTTTCAAAAAATCAGCTCGAGTTCAGATTAACTCAATGTATTTTAAAAGAGAAACAATGTGATTTTTAAGACAAATTCTAAGATTTTAGTAGAAATATTATTAAATTGCGATATCAGAGGGGATTTAATAATATTTCTACTAAAATCTTAGAATTTGTCGTAAATATTAAATTCTTTCTCTTTTCAAATACATTGGTTAATCTGAACCCGGGCTGATTTTTTGAAAAACGTCCAACTAATTTAAAAAAAAGATGCTCAAATCTTTAGTTTTATATTAAAATAAGAGGTCTTGTATAATTTTTTTTTTCATTTTAAGCTAAATTTTTTAATTTCCGTTATAGAAGAATGAGGTAAACATTTATGTGCTTAAATAATATATTGCGATTCAGAAAGAGGTTTTTTTTGTTTCAAGTGTGTAAGCAGAGGGGTGAACCGCGATTGGAATTAGGTGTACATCATCTTTGGAATTATCTGGAATTACTTTGGAATTCATTAGATAATCTATTGTCATCTATTGTTTTCTACTTGGAAATGAATTTGGAAGTGGAAGTAGGTGTACAAGATATTAGCTCGCGCTTCACCCCTCGGTGTGGGCTGACTGCCTGGAAAGAATCTTAGTTCTCAGCGAGGGGTGAACGGCGATTGGATTTGTGTACATGTCTTTGGAATTATGGGAATTATTTTGGAATTCATTAGATAATGGGCCCTTCTCCTATTGTCTTCTATTTGGAAATGAAAGTGGAAGTGGAAGTAGGTGTACAAGATATTAGGTCGCGGTTCACCCCTCGGTTCTCAGGTTCGACTCCTGATATCGCAATTTAATAATATTTCTACTAAAATCTTAGAATTTGTCCTAAAGATTAAATTCTTTCTCTTTTACCCAAAAATGGTTTTCAAGTGGAAGCCAATCAGAATAGATAATTAGGTATAACATATAGGTATATTTTAATGAAAAAATATTTTTAAACGAAGAATTGTATGATTAGATTTTGGGCTTGGAAAAAAGGCCATTTTGAGGATCTCTCACATCGTCAATTTATATAAATTAAAAAAAAAAAATAATAATAATAAATAAAACTAATTTTACATGAAGAGATCTTAACAGGCAGTCATAGTAGGGTGGTCCTTATTTTGGGTATTTTCGAATTTTTACGAGGACAAGGGCTCATATGGTTCGAAATAAATTTAAAAAAAAAATATCCCCCAAGTTTTCCAGTCTCTATTCAATTATAACCTGTGCCTCCAGCCAGGTAAGTTTCTCATCTAAATAACATTGGGTTTTTGCCATTGAAAGATCAATTTTTTATTCAGGCCAAAGTAATGGTTCGAAAAATTTGAAATTTTGTAGACTTTATCCTTATAATAGAAGCTATGCCTCAGAATCTTTAGATTTTTAGCTATTATAATTTTGGAGTCTATAACTTAGTAACACTAAGATATAGCAATATTTTATCTATCTGTAACTCCAAAATTATAATAGCTAAAAATATGTAATAATTTTCATGGATAGCTACTATTATAAGGATAAAGTCTACAGAGTTTCAAATTTTTTGAACCATTACTTTGGCCGGAATAAAAAATTGATCTTTTAATGCCAAAACCCCATGTTATTTAGATGAGAAACTTACATCGCTGGGGTCACAGGTTATAATTGAGATAGAGACTTGAAACTTGGGGGATATTTTTATTTATTTATTTCGAACCATATGAGCCCTTGTCCGCGTAAAAATTCGAAAATACCCAAAATAAGGACCACCCTAAGGCATAGGCATACTTCACACTCTATGACAAAAAATATTTTTTTTATTTTTGACCCCACATAAAATTCGACCCTCCCCAAAATAATCTTGAGATTAAAATTTTAATAATATTTTTGATTTGGAAAAAGGCAGAACGGCGACACTAATAGGTTTACTTTTTAAACAGAACCCTGCAAATAAAAACAGGGCCATTTCTCGAAAAAATTTCTCGATGCATACCTGTCCTTCATATTATATATTGTATTTGTTAGCTATTCAAGGGGTTAAAGAGTTCTATCAATAACAACAGAAAATGTCTAGTGACATGAGCCTAAATCTTTTCCTGGCGTCTGCTTACCCCTGAATCAGGTCATTTGGTTTAAAGGCTGGGTTTTTTGGAACCACTCATGCAAGAGCACTTACTTTTGTTCCTCAATTGTTATAAAGTGGTTTTCCCACATTTATGAATTTGTATAGAAAAAGGGTTTCAAAGAAGTTTAAATTCTGTAATCCACCTTGCATACAAGCGCCTTTTGTTACATTATCAGAAGTGGAGGTTGATACAGTACATACGAACAAAAGATTTTGCGTTCGTGTCTAAAATCTGTGGTTTAAAATCGGTTAACATCTTCCGTTCGCGCATCGAACCTTTAAACTTATGAAAAATTGCAAAAATCACGATATTTTTTTAATTTTTTTTATTAGTTAAAATTTTTAAGATAAACAAACTTTAGTGTTTTATGCTTGTTTTATGGCTTAAATAACCTAAATAAATTAAATTTTGATCAATAATATACTTTTGATAAATTCGATTTCTTCTGAACACGAACGTAAAAAAGTATATTATTGATCAGAATTTAATTTATTTAGGTTATTTAAACTATAAAACAAGCATAAAAAAACTAGTGTGTTTATTTTAAAGATTTTAACTAATAAAAAATATTTAAAAATATCGTGATTTTTGCAATTTTTCATAAGTTTCAAGTTCGATGCGCGAGCGGATGTTATCGATTTTAATTTTTTATGCCGTTTTTCTTCTTATTACAATAGGAAACTTTTCTGCACTAAAGCGTTTTCAAAAAAAAATTTCAGTTTTTTAGACCCTCAAATTGTGCTACTTTTTCTAAGATATATAACGGCTTTATATCCAGATTTTACAATTTCTAGCGTTTTTTTTTTGTTTTTTTTTTTCAAAAATTTTTTATAAGCTCCCCAGGTAGCACAAGAGATTCTACGAATATCCACCAAATATATTAAAAATACATATATATTTCAATTATCTTCAGGAGATTCTTAGAATATTTGCACCGGAAAAATTATTAGACGAATTTTCCGGGAATATCCTTTGATGGATAATCTAAGAATGTTCAACTAAGAATATTCTTGAAAGAGACAATAAAAGAATGTGTCTTCTGCTGGAATTATAAATAAAATTTATCCTCCTTCAATATATAAAAATTCTGCTACCCTCGGCACCAAAACTTTCAATTTAAGAATATTCTAGTAAATTGAATTAAATATCCTACATGAATATTTTAGTTTTAAAAAAATTCCCAGAATATCTACGAAGATTGAAAGATTATTCACAGGATATTCCAATGTCCAGAAAAGATATTATCAGAATATGTATAGATTATTATTGTGCTACCTGGGTCTAGACAGCAAACACTTTAATTAAGCGCTAAAACAATAAAATAGGTATATCGTTAGCATTAATAATTATTTTAATTCAGTAACAGTCAAACAGTCCTGAGTTATTAAAAAAAATCATCCTTTTGAAAAAAACTTAAAATAAATTAATTAATAAAGTAAAGGGTGTAGTTTCACAGTGAATGAAATAAAACTCAAAGAGGTTTATACAAACTCAATATAATTTCGGATTATTAGTCCATCATCTTAGTTTTAACCTGTAAACTCCTGATGATGGACTAATAATCCGAAATATATTGAGTATGTATAAACCTCTTTGAGTTTTATTTCATTCACTGTGAAACTACACACCCTTTACTTTATTAATTAATATCATGTTTCACCTAAAACCTACACCACTTTCTCTAAGTAAAATTAAAATAAAATGTATCTAGGTAATGTAATTTGTAAATTTTTGTTAAATATTTTTATCTTCATCTCTTATATAAATAATTGTAGAAAAAATATGAAATGTCCCGCATTAATCTTCATGAAATCTGGTCGACTTACTCATGAAGATATACTGATCATTATTATAAAAAAAAAAAAAAAAAAAAACAGGTTTAGAAATAGAAGCCAAAAGATGGTGAATAAAACAAGAAAATTTTAACAAATTTCCTGATTTCACCAAGACTGGTCCAAACTCTAAGTTTTCTCCACTTCATCAATAACCTGACCACCAAATCAACTCAAGTATCATAGCCAAGATTTGGTTCAAAAATAAAACTTTTGTGGCCCGAGGGGGGTGTCGAAAAAGTTCCCGAAAAGTCGTATTTAAGCAAACTTTGCTATATGAGTCCTATCTATTATATAATACATTGCTTCGTGTTTTTGCAAAAAGTGTCAATTCTTATTCAATTAAATAGCTTTTTTTTTATTTTGAAATATTTTTCTAATTTATTCACGACGCTGTGATTATAGATTAGATCTCGAACTTATCTTACATTTCATCAAAGATTCGGTATCTTTTTGAATACCTATTTTTTCTTAAAATTATTTTTTTGAAACCTATTCAGTGTCATAAATTACGCCCCCGTAGCCCATGTGGTTGAGGAGGCACAAGGTGCATTGGGAGCAATCTAATTTTTTTGTTAATATATTGTTTTAAGGAGAGGGCGCAGCTGACCTTAGTTACGTCACTACAAACAGTGCAAAAATAATTTTTTTCGAAATATTTTAACGAAATTATATTTTTTCTATATAAAATACTCATTTAAATACAAGTTGAATATTTCCCTATATATTTTGGGAAACGAGTGCACGGGAGGTTTTTGCAGGGGTGTAGGTGATGACCTTATTAGTTACGCCACTGAACCTGTTTATCGTATAAAAACAGAATTGTGCATTCTTTTTTTAAATCCTCGAAAGACATAGTTTTTAAGGAATTTGGTGTTGGTACTTGGTGAAACATTTTTTAAAATTATTGGATAAAAAATACTTGGTAGGTTTCACATTAAGATATAAAAAATAAACCGAATTTATTTTTGGAGAATCTTTAATCTCGATATATAGTGGGTTAGTCACCTCGAAATATATATATCGAGATTAAAGATTCTCCAAAATAAATTCGTTTTATTTTTTATATCTTAATGTGAAAGGTACCAAGTATTTTATCCAATAACCTCGCCAAGACACCCTCTTTGATCTATTCCCATAAGTCTACCTTAATTATAAGAGCTTATAAGACAGTGTTTCTCAACCTGTGTGCATTGCCGTGAGGCTTTTTGAAAAATATTTAAAATTGCATGGGTTTTGTAACTTTGGAATAGTATTTGTAATTACTTTAATTTTTTTTCATACAACTTTTACATTATTTTATATTCAGGTGTGCCGTAAATGGTTCCAGATATTTTTAGTGTGCCGTCAACCATAAAAGGTTGATAAACACTGATCTAGCTTTAAAAGTTTCGGTACCGCGACATTTCAGCCCCGACAAAATATCACGACAACAAATCCCCCGACATAATATCTTCTGACAAAATATTCCCCAGTATAAGGGAGAATACAAAGAGATTAAGTGAGAAGCTTATAATCATAGTTTTGAATAATATAAACAGACTTTCATATTTTGGCGGCTAATTAGCCGTTTGAAAGTGCTGCTGTCTGTCGTTAGATTTTCTAGCTAACAATTTATTATTTTTACTATCTATAATATAGTATTTATCATCTATATTTACTTATTTATCGTCTATGTTTACATTACACAATTATTGATTGTTTGTTAAAAGTGTTATTAATCATGATCGTTATTAATTATTATTATAATATTGGGCGAAAATATAGCGCCCCAAACACACCCCGCCCGACGATTGGCTGGTTCGGTTTTCAATGTGTGTTTGATTAGAAAAATAAATGGAAGCCCGAAACACACCCCGCCCGACGATTGGCTGTTCGGTTTTCAATGTGTGTTTGATTAGGAAAAAATGGGAGCCCCAAACACACCCCGCCCGACGATTGGCTGGTTCGGTTTTAAATGTGTGTTTGATTAGAAAAAAAATGGGAGCCCGAAACACACCCCGCCCGGACTAAACTTTCTGAGGTTCGGTTAATATATATTCAGTTCGGCGCCAACCGGGCCGTCTAAAAACCAGCCCGAAAAGGAGCTATACGAACCCAACCGAGCCGAACTGAATATATATTAACCGAACCGGAGTAGATTTGCATTACTCATAAGATTCACGAGGGGAAGGGTTATTTTGTCAAGAGATATTTTGTCTGAAGGATATTTTGTCGGGGGCTGAAATGTCGTGGAATCAAAAGTTTCGGTTCAAAAATGCAAAAAGAAAATTTTTTATTGAGATTTTAATGCGAAGTCATAATATAGGCATAAATAAACACTTTATATTTAAGTTTATTATTAAATACTAAGGCATATCTCGCGACCCGAGTCTTTGAAAAATTTTCACTTTTTTCTTAATTAATAAATGTGCGGGGGGGGGGGGGATTTTTCATTAGAATCCGATTAGAGGAAAATGACTAAAAAAGTGTGTGAATAGAATTATCTAGCTTCATCTTTTCTATAGCCAAATACAAGTCAAGACCTGTTCAGACTATTAAAGATTCAATTTTTAATTTCTATTATTCTAGGAATGGCCTTTTGCTCTTGGATTAAAATTATACTCGTTATAGAGGGAGCAAATATTTAAATGAACTTCAATAAAATTCAGACAATAATATGAAAAAGAATTACTTGTTCTAACTGGAGAACGTACTGGGTCGTGAAAAAGCTAGAAAAATTAAATTCATAAAAAGAAATCGTCTTAGAAAGTTTGTTCTGTATTAAAATTTTTATATTTTCAGTGTGGAGAACTGTTTAGATTTTGGGCTCTCTAAGCTAGTGTTTCTCAACCTGTGTGCCGCGAGAGTCAAATGTGCCACGAGCGTTTTTGACAAATAATTAAAATTGCATGGGTTTTGTAACTTTAGAATAGTATGTGGTAATTACTGTAATTTTTTCATACAACTTTCATTATTTATATTCAGGTGTGCCGTAAATGGTTCCAGATATTTTTAGTGTGCCGTCATCCAAAAAAGGTTGAGAAACACTTATAAGATCTTCCTATTTATTTAATCATTTTAGAATGTATCATTAATCTGAGTTTTACAAGTGAATAAACGATTCAAACAAGTAATTCCATTATGACACTATTCTGTTCGAGTTACAAATCAGAACACGCTTTGTTTCAAAGTACTGGAAGGGAGCAGATTGAAATGTCGCCGGGCGAATTCCCATGTCATGAATGGGTAAAGAATCCTCCCCCATACTTTTATGCACAGTATAATATACTACACATCCTTGCAGGTGTGAGCTACCTTCCCCCCTTTTTTTCATTTCGGGTCTCGGACCTTTCTTCCTTCCTAATGAGCTTCCACCCGCGCTTTAAGAGATTTACGGCCGCCATTTTGTCTGCACAAAGGAAGAAGTCTTCTTGTCTGGCCTCTCTCTATTGATGGCCCTGGGAAGAATTTGTCTCATCAATTGCCAATAGCCAACCAGTGAGAAAAAATCCAAACCCAGCGACCATCGGGAACCAAAAAAAGGTAAATAATTCTTTGGAATTTGGGAATTATCTTAAGTTATTATGCTAAGTGTCATTTATTTATTTCTCTATTCAAAATGAAAAAAAAAATAAAATCGTTGAAGGTCAAACAAAATATTAAAAATCTTTGTTTTCAGTTGTAATTTATGATATTCAACGAGTTAAATTAAATAAATACCCCCTAGTGAATTTATTCTAATAAATAGAAAAAAAAATTGAAAGTTTTTTGCCGAGAGTAGCAGAATTTTTATAAATTGAAGGAGACAGTTTGTCTTCTTCTGGAATTATAAATTGTTTATTTATTTATAACGAGACTATAGTTTCGAGAGCTTTGCCCTCTTCATCAGTCTATTACAATTGATTCACAGGAATTAATGAATGAATTAATGATGAAGAGGGCAAAGCTCTCGAACTAGTCTCGTTATAAATAAATTAAAACTTATAATTCCAGTAGAAGAAACAGTCTTTTATTGTCTCTTTCAAAATAGAAAAAAATTTAAGATTCAGAAAAATGTGTATTTATTCGAATTTTAACTTTCTTAAATATCTATTTAGAGAAAGTGTTGTACCTTTTAGAACACTTTTTAAATACGTTAATAACTAACGTATAGGACCTTAATTGTTGTATATAAAATTTCAGAGTATGAGTATCCAACCATAATGAAAAAACGCTGTTTACCATTTATATATTCGAGTACAAAGTACATATAGGTACTATACTTATGTCTCACTTTATAATATAGAAAAAAGAATTGTTTTAAATGTTACTCGACACAATAACATGTTTATACTATTGAAAATAATTGTTTTATTAAATAATTTCACGTCGAATTTTTCCTGTGGTTGATCAATTTCATGTTCGATGGGTTAGAAAATTCGATTTTTTTTCTATCATTTCTTATGTATTAGCGGAAATAAGAATTTTAAAGAATATCTAATGAATTGAAGATATAAATAAATACAGATATTTTTGGAATTTATAGTATATTAGTTTGTTTCGAGGTGAAATTGCCTAAATTTACAGAATTTGGTAGGACTAAAACCACTGTTCCAGTGTTTCTTTTTAATTTATCAGATTTTTCAGAGGAATACCATATTTCGATTAATATCTACATATATCCACCTGATCCGAATTATTTAAATACCAAGTTCAACATTTTAAATTTGTTTCCATTAAATGTTGTAAAAACATCAAAATCCGCTAGTTTTCAGAATTAAATGGATATGTCAAAATTGCTGAGAATATTTTTTTTTAGGGATGGGAGCCCCAAAATTACCGTTATTCTTCTTTTAGTTTTATAATTATTAAAATTTGATATCGTTTTTTGACTGCTCTGTAAAGTTCCATTTTTCGAAATATAGCAAAATTGCTTTCTAGCGTTGATAAATAGATATATGTTTATTTGTATCAAGCAGAGGACAACTTGAATGTTTTGTTAATATATATTTTTTTTCTAATTCGAGCCCTGTATATAAATATCTATACATTTCTGAGTAGTAATGGTGTTTAGTATAAAATTAAAGTAGCGTAGAGGAACTAGTCAAGTATATAATATATTTGGATTAAATACCTAAAAATTTGGTCATATTTGGAATGATTTCGATATATATTGATTATTAATAAAACAATTTGGAATAAATATAAGAGCTAATTAAAAATGCTGAACTCTATCAATATATTTACTATAAAGAAAATGTTTTTTTTTTCAGTGTAGTTCATTTGGCCCAGGCAATTAAAATAACGAGAATAGTTAACTCCGGAATCTTTCAGCTTGCAGTGAATCATTTTTTAATACTATTAGCTTAATATTTATTTTGTTCTTGATGTTCGAGTTCCTTGCACATTCGAAATAGAATCCCGGGCCAGTTTGTTCCATTTGTCGAATGAATAGTACTCAGTTGATCTCGTTGGGCCTAGTTTCTTTAAGTACAGTATTGTATTCTATCGTGGGGTATTTTCCGTTGGTTAATTCCATCGGAGGCTCCACGACATGACCGATTTGGTGCGCGCCGGACATCACGTTCTTCAAGCCAATCCAATCCGAATTACGACTTAAGGAAGGATCGGGATAAGGATAGGATAAGTACATGGTCGATTAGAGGACATTGCACAAAGATTAACTTCCCGTTCGTCTTTAGGGCTATTAGCGGAATGAAAGGCCAAGTTGATTTAATTACGAATAGTATTCAAGAGCCAGAACAAGGGAAACACGCCGAGGGCATTCATTCCATTAGACCGCAAGGACCGAAAAGAAACATGTCCTCTGCAAATCAATGTCTAATAGAAAAGCATAGGTCATAGGCAAACAGTAGGTAATAATCAATATTATATCATTTTAGACAAATTAAATTTTAAACGTTAGTTTTAATTTTTTCTTAAAGCAATTTGAATCGCGAAAGTTAAATAATGTAATCAATAATTTCTTATGTTTATTCTACATTTAGAAATTTATTTTATTATTTTTTTTGAAAAGGAAAAAATGAATTGAGCACCCGTCAGGATTTGCACATGTGTTCTTTTCTCTAGCTGTAGACCTTTAACTTTTTTAACTTTAAAAACATTTATTTACAATATTATACAGAAGGTTTTTACATTAGTAATATTATTCTATAAGGTTACAGATTTTATTCATATGTTTTATAATTAGTTTCTATGAGCAGTCTCCTGCCTAGTATGGTACATTACATTAGTACAGTACATTAATGCTTATACTGCTTTTTTTGCTTAGGCTTTAGATATTTAAGGTTTATTTAGAATAATCAATGTTAAGTGCATTGATTATATAAAGTTGTTGGTTTTTAAGATGTTTTCGATTATTTATTTTACAGGAAAAGTTACAAGAACAAAAACTTGTTTTCTATTTTTCTCTCTTTTTTTAATAAAATAAAAATAAAAAGGTTTATAGAATATATTATTAATCTTTAAATTATACCTATTTTATTGTTTATGTTTGTGTACTTTGGGTTTTTCCCCGTTGTGTCCCTTAGTCTTTTGGATATGTCTCTTGTCAGTTTGATGTGTTTTAATTGAGTCTCATAGAAAGTTTTCGAGATTCTGATTATAAAATCATCGATTCTTTCTATTTGACTCAATTCGTGCAAGTTAGCTGAAGAGCGCCTTTACCAACTAGACCATGGATGATCCTGGCAGGCAAACTCTTAAGATTGAATGTCATTTTTTCTTTTCGCGGTTTTTTCTATTTAAAGTACCTATAGCTACTTTTGTTTTAGACAAATTAATTTTTTTACGTTAGTTTTAATTTTTCTTAAAGCAATTTGAACCGCGATTGATTACATTATTTAACTTTCGTGGTTCAAATTGTTTTAAGAAAAAATATTATATCATGTTCTTATAAAAATGTATACCATTAATAATATTTTAAAAAGATAATTATTAAAATATTGACAAAAGAAAATAATTTCGATGGTCAAAGAAAAAAAAATACCTTACCTTTATAACATGTTTCACCTAGAACCCATTCTCCCTTAACAAAAAAAAATTCACTCCAAACCCTCAACGCGTTAAGTAAGTGAGTGTTGAGAAGATACTTGTGAATCGATTTTGTTTTTGTCATTATTTGTGTTTAGTAATGTCTAAAACGTGAAGAAAAATCAATTTCAAGTATGATTTTTGCGGTCAGTTTGTCTGGATATGCACAATAACTCAAAATCAAAAGGCCATAGAAAAAGTGACGCTAAAATATTTGTATTTTTCCAAAACGAAAAACTATCTAAATTTTGGGTTTTGTATCTTTAAAACTTCCTGTTGAAAAAAGGAGAAAATCAGAAAAAAAATCGAGTTTTTATATGGAGAGCTAAAACTAATATATCGAACAGTTGGTTGTAAGTAATGAGCTGTGATTTTGGCATATTATTTATAGGTATATTTTAATAATCTCTTTTATTTGTTGCCAATGTTGAGTGATGAGTCTTGTAAAAATGTTCACTTATTCTTTTTTGAGATTTGAGGGGAAAAAACTTTAGGGGATAATCAAAAATTTGAAAAAATATTCCCGAATACGAAAATAATAAAAATTTCTTTATTTTTATTCAATCAGTGAAAATTTTGAGAACATGGTTTCATAAACTGGGAATTTGTATTGTTCTGGAAATAAAAATGAATTCAAGTGAGACTAAATATTAGGTAATTAAATTTATGAAATTTCATTTGCACTTATACAGGGAATAAATGCAGGTTTGAATAGAAAAGACAAATGGGTTAAAATTTTAATTCTACGACATTTATTACTGAAGATGGTCAACCACTTGTGACCAAAACAGTATAGAGAATAAAGAATAAATATAATTTACCAAATTATTATTTTACAAACTGCAAGGCCCGCCTTCGGTGGGCCTCTTGCTAGCCAAGGGGCTTCGGCTCCTCTGGACCCCCTGTCACTTGAACACTCCCTCTCCTCCATCTCCAACCACTCTCCATCCCACCGACCCTCTCCCTATCTCCGGAACTTCTCCACCGGCTCTGATCACCCCCAACCCAGTAAACCTACACTCTGGACTACCTAGCCATGGACCCTGCACCCCTGGACCCCACCTCCCAACCTCACATAGGTATATATATATATTTATATATATAGGTACAGATATAGGCACAAATCCCCTTTAGTATCCCCCTGAACCCACACCCTTCATAGAAACATAGGTACATAAAGAGACAGGGATAAATGCCCTTTAGTAGCCACCTCGACCCCTCACGACCTGGACCCGACCTCCCAACCCATACATAGAAACATAGATAGTTACAGAGACAGGAACAAATGCCCTTTAGTAGTATGTGATTTGTGACTAGAAACTTCTCGAAATTTCAAGAGCAACTTTTATACCAATAAATAGCTTTAATAGTTTTTATAAAGTTCCAATTTAAAAAAATGCCCTTCATATCAAATATATCGGGATACCCGCTTGAGGTAGATAATATTGAGGTATTTATCTTGTCATTTGAATCGATTTTTTCAAAAAAAAATCTGCATTTTTATTGAAAAATAAGAGAGATGGTTAACTACAGAATGTGTTAGAGATCATTCAAATTCCCGATGGGATAAAACAACCCTTCTGAGATAATAAAAATAATGCATAGCACCTCGGATTAATATTTGGCCATATTTCTATATTTTCTATAAAAACGCAGATTCATTGAAAAAATAGATTCAAATGACAAGACAAATAAATATTCATGAATGTACCTCAAAAGGTATCCAGAAATATTTTTGAGGTGTGTGTGTGGGGGGGGGTGTTAATGTTATAAAAAATATTAAAGATATTATTAGTAATAAAAGTTACTCTTGAAATTTCAAGGGTTGCTAGTCACAAATAAAATAATAATTTGGTAAATTATTATTAATTATTATTCTTTATTCACTATAGAGTTTCGGCCACCACTAATTAACCATTTTAAGTAGTAAATGTCGTTTTAGTTTTTTTAGATTGTCACTAGAAATATAGCTTAGTGACAATTTCTAAAAACCAAGACATTTAGTACTGAAGAAGAATGTTTTTAAGGAATTTGGTGGGTGTTGGTAATTCTTTGGTGAAACATTTTTTTAAAATTATTGGATAAAAATGCTTGGTAGGTTTCACATTAAGATATAAAAATAAAACGAATTTATTTTGGAGAGTCTTTAATCTCGATATATAACATATATTTAGAATTTAGCTAACGCCATCTTCAGGGAGCAAACGAAAGTAACTTACTCAGTTACTTTCTGTTTGCTCCTGAATGATGGGTTAGCCACCCGAAATATATATATTATATACCGAGATTAAAGACTCTCCAAAAACAAATTCGTTTTATATTTTATATCTTAATATGTGAAACCTACTCGAAGTATTTTTTATCCAATAACTGAAGAATGTCACCGGTGACCGATACCATATATTGAATACAGAATAATAAATAATAATAATTTACATTTAGGTACATTTAACTGCTAAGTAGACGATTTCGGTGGAGGGGCTGGGCCCCTGGATCTGTCCCTGATCTGACAGCAGTGATCACTCACTTCACTAATGATCTACCGGTTAATCGACAATATATCAAAATTTAAACAAATGTATAGTTGAAGAAATTTGCAAAGTGTTTTTAA